>RJWM01043083.1:0-13980 GCA_004363535.1 Dasyprocta punctata
CCAAAGTTAGTTTACCAGCCTGACATTCACTTTATATAGACTAAAACTCACAATGTTTTACAATGAATATGAAGAGAATCACTTAATCAGTTAATCTTCAGTAAGTGGAAGCATAGTAAAAGCAGATTCACTATTGTTCAAGATAGCTTTGTTTTCTTGGCCCTAAGAGATTTTTAGTAAACAAATTTTCACATTTCCTAATGCCTTAACACTTCATAATTTGTACTTTGCTAATCCAGGTATATTTGAAACTCATAATCCGTAAAACAAAGTCTTATAATTAGAGAAGATGTTTGAAGCTAGTTAGTGATTTCAACAACCACAGAGTCAACACATTTTCACCAGGACATGCCTGTAGGCTGGATTGGAAATACAAATGCATACTTGTTGTCACAATAACTAGAGTTGACAGTGCCATTAGTGGATGGATCCAGGGACCCAGGGATGCTGAACATATTTTATTCCCCATACTTGTCCTGCATGGCAAAGTATTATTCCATCCAAAAATGCTGATAGTGATTCTCGAGATTCATTAACTCTCCTCTGATGGATTTCCGTAATCCTGAGAAGAAAGCCTTACCTTGTTATCACAGCCTGCAGGGTACTGGGTCTCTGATCTGTGGATGCCTCTCAGTCCTCATCTCCTCTCATCCACTGCCTCCCTCACAGTCTGCCTGGATGTAGTGACCTTGCTTTGCTTGAACTTCCAGAAATACATGGCAGCTCAGTGAGACAATGTCCTATGTGTCTGTATTGTTCTTTTTATTCTAGTGTCATCTTAGAATAATTCACTGTATTTACAATAGTGCCCTAACTTTGCGCATTGGCTCCTGTCTTCTCCTATGCCATTTTCTTTACCACTTATAACATTTCCATGTTATTTATTTAGTTTCCATTTTGTTTGGTTTCTTTTTCTCACCTCTCTAAAATGAAAGTTTACCAAAACTAGAACCTCAAAAAAATAAAAATAAAAAAGAGAAAATTTTTGGTGCCTAATAAGTTTTCTATACTTCTGAAAAAAGTGATTATGGTTATGTTCCAAAACTTGTCCTATAAGAATTCTTTAGAGGGATTTAAAATAAAGATTCCTAGGTCTAAAGTCCTTAGCTCAGATGTTAGGCAAGGTATGAGATCAGTGAAATTATATAAAAGTGTTGACATTGAAAACATGTTTATGGTATTCAGATAAGTAACCATGGGGAAGCTGATGTGTCTAAGACATTTCTGTCTTCCTAGAAGTGTATCACCTGTTACGAGTCAATTCTATGACACGTGCTTTCAATTCATTGCTACTTGGTAGTAGAATATTGCTTCTATTATTTAGATTTTGTTAACATGTTGCCTTTGGATAAATGTCTTCTCTTTTGCTTTCACAGATAACTCATTTTGTGGATATTCAGTTACTCTGGCTGCATCTTCCTCCAAGATGTTGCTGCAATGAAATTCCTCCACTTTCTGACATTTATTTCTTGCTCTTTAGGAAGATTCAGCAAGGTGAGAATCGAGGAAGGAAGAAAGGAATCTTTTTCCAATTGAAATATCTTGCTAGTAAAAGGGCCAGTGCTTTCTTTGCAGGAACTGAACTGGAGTCAGATTTAATGGGGGGTTTGTTAACAAGCTGTATTTCTGGCATACGCTTTAGCACTTTGGGATGAATAAAATGGCTCAAAGTATCCGTTCAGTTCTCTTTCTATACACCACAGACATCTGGGGAATTGATTATTAGTAAATATACAAAATTTTCAAACAGCTAAAGCAGGCTTGGCTGCTTTGAAAAGCTCAAATTAAATGTTCAATATTTTATGAAAGCTTTGAGTGGTAATGTTTACTCGATCTGATATTTTCTCCTTGCAGAGAAAAAAAAAAAAAAACACAAGAGTTGGAAAGATGAAAACAGCCTTACAGAGAGTTCTGAAACTCCCAGGACACAAGACCCCCACCTCCTCCATGAGACTACTGTGAGGTGATATCAGCCACAATGCGACAGCCATGAAATCGTTAAACCCTAGGAAGTGATGAATAGTTAAATATGAATTTCAGTTAACCATTTTTTTAGTGTAATCATGTTCCATGCAAGATTTGCGACATATTAAGGATAAAAATTATTTTTATTCTTCTGAAATTCAAATGCAACTGGGTATTCTTATTTTATCAGGCAACCCTAATGTAGCATGAGAAAAGATAGCCTTGGCTCTATGCTAGGACATTGCTTATAACTCTGAAAGAACCGTAGTAAAGGCAGATTCAAGGTCAGGCCTCAGCGCTGTTTGCTTTCAGAGCATGTAGTTTAAGGAGACACTCACTCTAGGATCACCCAGTAGCAGAATCATTACTTCCAGTGCCCTCCGAGTGAGCACCTCCACAAAATATGCGCACTGGATACCTCTTCAGCCTAGATCTAGTACTGACCTAAATGCAGACATGTAGTCCCTTTTTCGTTGTCTTTTTGAAACTCAAAGATTGAGGCAAAATTGAGTCAGGAATGAGTTTATTACATTTCTTATCAGGAAAGCTTTAATTGTGTTCTGCTATTCATGCATAGGTGCCAATTACTCCATCCTTTGTTATTATAAGAATGAGGAAGGGAAGCATACGTTCAAATTTTCAATTAAATACTTTTGAGAAACCGTTAAACATTACATATTCAGCTCAGAGCTAAGAGAATACAACACTAAAGGAGTACGCAAGATCTCTACTCTTATACAACTCATATTCTAATGGAAAAAGAAAAGAAACAATGACACTAAAAAAACAATATGGTAGACAGTGACACAGCTGACAGTTTGAGGTGACAGCTAGCCCATATCATAAAAATCTCAAGAACAGGATATTCGGTCCCTAAGGCACACTAAGATTAAAGACAGGAACAATGGGGAAAGCACTGTGTTTGCAAGAAAGGCTTTTTGGCAGCTGCAGAAGGTCAGCAAAGGGACAGGAACAGCAGATGAGGTTGGGCTGGTAAACCAGACCGAGAGAGCTCGTGCATTTTTGGTCTTTATCTAAAATGAAAAGTATAGTCACTGTAGGGTGTTCACCAGAAAAGTTGGAGGAAAATCAGAGTCGTAAAAAATAAAAGCAGGAAAAGGAGACAAAAAATTATAATTTTTTGGTTCCTATTTCAAACATTACTGTTATTCCCCATGAACTCCTTGACTTGAAGTCTGATATAATGGGAGAGATAGCTTGTCAATGAGCAAATTTATCTTGAAAAAAATCTTCCATTTGCCTTATTCTACTTTATTTTGGAGCTTACTGTCACATGGTCATGAGACATTCATTGATTTAAAAAAAGTCAAAAGCAAAATGTTATAAAGAATAGAAAAGAAAATCCATATGCCCCATTGTCTTGTCTTAACTTTGCTGTAAATCATCATATTTAGGTGGCTATTGTTAACATAACGTGGGTTTTAAAGAAGAACAAATACCATTTTAAATGCTAAATGAAAGGTTTTTTTTTTGTCCAATTTACAAAGTAAGTGATAATTTTAGGTTGGGTAATTTCTGATTTCTTTCCTAAATATGATTAGCAGGGAAAGCTTCAGAAAGACCTGCTCTTTATCATGATCACATGAAAGTCTAGCTTTATCTGCTTCCAAAGCATTCTTTAGGCACAATCTTAAAGGCAGATCCTCCTTGGAAAATTATTATGGGAAGGTAAAAGACAAGCAGAACACAAAGAGAAATGACATAAAATAAAACTGAGCTCCTTGTGACATAGTCGAGAAATAACGGAGAAAAGAGCAAAGAACTTCGGCTAGTTACAGCTAAAGACTTAGTTCTTGTGTGTATTATGTTATAACAACTCTGACGTTCTGAAAAAAAATGAAACTTCTAAAAGAGAATGATAGCAACATAGATAAGTATGAAACTTTGGATGATTTTATGTGTGACACGGTTTAAATTACATTCCCTAAAAGATAGGCTGCTGTCCAAATGCCCGGAAATCAAGATGGTTACCTTATTTGGTTAAAGCGGCACTGCACATATAACTAGGTAAAATGAGAATGTTCTGGAAAAGGCTAGGCACTCAGTCTAGGAAAACAAGCAGTGGAGAAGAGACACAGGCAGTTGCATAAAAGATGCAACGTGAAGAGCCAGTGGAGACTGGGGAGACGCAGTGGTTGGAGTAGTCAGTTTCAAACTACGAAGCACCAAGGATGGCTGGAAATTGCCAGAAGCTAGAAGAGGCCAAGAAAATCCTCCTCTAGCACCTGCAAAGAAAGCATGATCCTGCTGACTCCTGGACTTTAAACTTCTGATCTCTAGAAAAAAATATGAAAAAATAAAATTGCATTGTTTATAGCCACCCTGCTTGTAGCCTAGAAAACTAATACAATGGGCTTTGTTGAATTTCTCTGGTCATAAAGCCAAACCTGATGAATTTTCATAGCATTTTTTCAGAGAGAAGGTAAAAAGGAATGATACTCAAGAGTATTTACACATTTATGGACACTATGCTGTACTGTATCACACACACGGTTGTAGTCTGGCAGAAAATATCTAAGTCCTATTAAATCAAAGGCACTAAAATAGGAAAACTAATGTAACTGTGATATTAGTAAAGCAAAACATGTGTGCTAATTAGTCCCACCTTAGTGAAAAGAGTGGAGTGAATTTGGTGAGCCATTTCTTATACCAATGATGTGTTTATGACAGTATGCATTTAATAGAAAAGAGAGCAATTTCCTAGGACTCTATGCTCTAGACATTTTTGAGAAGTTTAGAGCTGCTTAAAATCAGAGTAAGTACAAACATATTTTGTATGGTCACAATGATACACCCATCTTACTTTGTGACTTTCAACTGACTACAAGTTAATTTCCTTCTTTGGATTGCCAAGGTGAATTACCTAGGAATATTGTTATTTTACAGCACTTTGCTAAAATTACTCTCTCTGCCCTTGCTAAAATCAAGGACTTTGAGCCTACCTCAAGGAGTTAGGGAAAGAGAAGAAAATAAAAACAAAGAAAGATTGCAAAGCAGGCACTATTTTCACTGACATTAATTCTAGTGATATATAATATTTAAAGGACTGGGCTATTAAACTTCAAGTAGCAAGTACTATTAATAAAGTACTATGTAAATAACTTAATGTCTTCTGAGTAGATTTTGATGGTTCCTCAGATATCAATTTTATACATTTGGTCCCACACATTAACTTTTTAAACACTCAGTAACATTTCACATTAAGATTTTTATGGGATTTTTTTCACCAGAATAACCACCTTTATGATGTTTGGAAGTTTTAGAATTTGAAAGTCATTATGAGAGTGTCATGTCAATATCAAATGGGTGTTAGTGGATTGTAGTGGAAGTTTAAACAACTTGGAAGATCATTTTAACGGTATTGTTGGTGTTTAGCAGATATTCAAAGATTTGCACAGGTTCAAAGAAAAACTAAACTGATTGTGTTTATGCTAAAATGTAAGATACATCATCATTGAAATCTCTGACCAAGTGTGACATAACTTTCATTTATAAGTGTAATGAAATTTATAAGTACTTATCTAATAATAGATAATGAAAAAAACTGAAACTATTTAAGGTCATGCAATACTGCTATCCAACTCTTTTGCCAATTATCTAATTGGGTTCTTTTTTTCAGCTATTGCAATATAGCAGTTCCTTATACGTTTTGGATATTAGTTTGCAAATATTTTCCATGTTCCATAGGTAGCTCTTTTTCTTTAATAACTATTTGATTTACCATGCAGAGGATTTTTAATTTGGTATAGCTCTATCTGTTCACTTTTGCTTTTGTTAGTTGTGCATTTGATAGCATATCCAAGAAATCATTGCCAAGACTAATGTCATGAAAATTTTGTCTAGTTTTTCTTTTAAGAGCTTTATAGTTTCAAATATTAGCTTAATGAATAGGTCTTTAATCTACTTTGAGTTCTATTTTTTATGTATAGTTAGGAGTAAATTTCATTTTTCTGTATGTGGATAGCCAACTTCCCCAGAACCATTTATTGAAGAAATTATCCTTTGCTCTTGGAATCTTTGGTGAAGACCAGTTCACCATATGTATGCGACTTTACTTCCGAGCTCTGTATTTTGTAACATTGGTCTCTATGTGTATATTCCTGTACCAAATGCTGTAATGTTTTAATTACTACAGATTTGTAACATGTCAAAAATCAGGAAGCATGATGTCTCCAAAAATGTTCCTTTTCCTCAAGATTACTTTTGCTACTTAAGGTTTTTTGTGGCATGTTACATGTTTTATGACTGTTTTATTTTTCTGTAAAAATACAAACACGGTTTTGATAGGTATTGAATTGACTGTAGGTTTTGGGAGAAGATAATAGGTATTTTAATAATATTAATTCTTTCAGTTCTTGGACATGTGATGTCTTTCTATCTTTTCATTATTTATTTAATTGTTTTCACTTTTTATTTACAAAGAATATACAAAAAAGCAATAAAACAGGCCAGCAGGTTTAGCAAGGTCATGGTACAAGGTCACAAAGCCACATACAGAAATCTAGTGTTGGCCTATATACAAACAATGAACACTTCCAAAGGAAAATTGTAAAGGCACGAGTTACAACATCACAAAAAACTTAAAGTAACATTACTGTATAAGTCTACCAAAATGCATTCATTATCTGTATTCTAAAAACTATAAAAACTGATCAAAAGTACTCAAATACAATTTAAATAAGTGAAGAGAGACTATGTATGTGAATTGGACAAATAACAAAATGTTTATTCTTCCTAAACTTATCTATAGATTCATGTCAATATCAAAATTTCAGCGAATTCTTGTTTCTTTAACTATCTTAACTACTTTTTATGTACATATACATAAACATATACATAGTTTTTCCTTCAGTTTGTCACACAAGTGCAATGATACGGTGCTAACATATGTGTGATTTGTTTTTTCACTGATAAATATATTCTCAAGATGCATCCATTTAAGCATGAAGGTGTACAGTTTATCATTCTTTATAGCAGAGTAGTATTCTATTATATAGAAATACCACATCCTTTTTGTCCATTCCTCAGACGAGGGGCATTTAGGTTGTTTCCAAGATCTGGCTATTATGAACTGTGCAGCTATAAACATAGGTGCACATGTATTGCTGTGGTATGATGTTTTTAATTCTTTCAGGAAGATACCCAGAAGGGAAATAACTGGGTCAAATGGGACCTCCAATCCTAGCTTTTTTGAAAAATCTCCACACTGACTTCCACAGTGGTTGCACCAACCTTCATTCCCCCCAACAGTGGAAAAGTGTGCCTTTTTCTCCACATTCCCTCCAGCACTTGTTATTGGTTGACTTCTTAATACTAGCCATTCTTTCTGGGATGAGGTGTTGTTTTCATTTGCATCTTTCGAATGACCAGTACTATTGAACATTTTTTCACATATTTATTTGCTGTTTGTACTTCTTCATCTGAAAATTGTGTGTTCACCTCAGATGCCCATTTTTGGACTGGGTCTTTAAATCTGGGAGGGCTGATTTTTTTTTAAGTTCTTTATACGTTCTTGATAGTAATCTTTTATCTGAGGGACAGCTAGTAAACATTGTCTCCCACATTGTGAGTTGTCTCTTCACTCTGTTGGTGGTTTCTCTTGCTGTGTAAAAGCTTTTCAGTAGGATGAGATCCCATTTGTTGATTCTTTGTGATAGTCCCTGTGCAATCTGGCTTTTATTCATAAAGTTTTTGCCTACACCAGTGTCTTCAAGAGTTTTACCTACTCTGTCTACCAGGAAATTTAATGTTTCTGTTTTAATGTTTATCTTAATACATGGTGAAAGATATGGGTCCAGCTTTAATCTCTGGCATGTGGAAAGTCAGTTTTTCCAACACCATTTATTAAAGAGACTATTTTTCTCCCAATGAGTGTGTTTGGCACCTTTGTCAAAGATAAGGTAGCTTAGTGTGTCTGCAGTTGTTTCTGCATCTTCTAATATATTCCATTGATCTTTGAGTCTCTTTTTTTGCCAGTACCACACTGTTTCTATCACTTTAGCTTTATAATATAAGTTCAAGTCAGGAATTGTAATGCCCTGTCTTGTCTTTGTTGCCTATTTAATTGTTTAAATAAATATTTTAAAATTTTTAGCACACACAAGTCTTTTTAATTTTTTTACTATTGTAACTACTCAACATCACAAAAGCTGAGAAATTCTATTAAGATATAGGCAAAAGACTTGGATAAACATTTTTCCAAAGAAGACATATAGTTAACTAGCACATAAATGAAAAGATATGCAAGACCATTAGTCACCAGGGAAATACAAATTAAAGCCAAAATGAAATTTTGGCTCACATCTCATAGGAAAGTTACTATAAAAACAAAAGATTAAAAATGCTAGCCAGACGTGGTGGTGCATGCCTGTAATTCCAGCATTTGAGAGACCAAAGCAGGAGGATCACCATGAGTTTGAGGTCAGCCTGGGCTAAAATGTGAGTTCAAGGCCAGCCTGAACTGCATAGTGGGACTCTGTTTAAAAAAAATGCTGTAAAGAATGTAAACAAAATTGTTAGAGTGGAATAAATCATACAAAAAAGCTTAAATATCTCATGGTTTCTTTTACAAGAGAAATTCAAAGTATAAACAATTGAAACAGTAAAATAAAAGATAGACAATGGGGAATTGGAAATAGAACTAGAGATAGGGACATGGGAGGAGTTGGAGGGGAGGGGAAGGTAAGAAGGATTAATACACCACATGTATATGCACCAGTTCTCCGTGATAAATGTATTTATTATGTATTGCAAATACACGCTAATGAAAAAGGAATGTATTTGTACAGTGTGACAGGGATATAAAGTGTTGCCAGCTGCTATGGAAAAAAAATCAGAAACAAATTAAAGGTAGATCTTCTTTAAAATATAGGGAGAAAATATTCAAATGGGAAGAGGAACTAGGGAGGGTAGAGTGGGAAAGGAAGGAAGAGAAAGGAAAAAAGAGAAAAGAAAGAAAAAATGGAAACATAGCTTTTGTAAATAAAGGGGAAGAGGAATTGAAGGGATGGAGAGTGGAAAGGGGAAAAAAGAAGAAGCAAGACATGTTGTATGCAGGCACAAATTCCATTCAATGAATGTGATCATTATCTGTAGCTAAAATGTACCAATAATATTAATTAAAAATATAAAGCTATAATCACCCTATGACCCAGAAGTCCCCCTTTGGGTATATATCCAAAAGAACTGAAATCAGTGTCTGAAAGAGATGCTTAAGCTTCTCCTGTTCAGAGCAGTATCATTCACAATGGCCAATATATGGAAATTACGTAAGTGCCCATTGGTGGATGAATGGATAAAGATTGTAGGCTGCATTAAGCCTTAAAAAAAAAAGAAGTAAAATTGTACCATGTGCAGTAACATGAATGAACTTGGAAGACATTATGCTAAGAGAAATAGAAGGGCAAATACTGGTTGATTTCATTTTTGTGCAGTATTCAAAATAGTCAAGCTTACAGAGCTAGAGTAGGATGGAGATTTCCAGTGGGTGGGGTAAAAAGAAAAGAGTAATTGCTTAATTAATACGTGGTTTCAAGTATGCAAGATGAGAAAGTTCTAGACATTTGCTGTTACAATTTCATGCCCATGGTAAATGACATTTTACTGGATATACAAAACTTTTTTCAAGAAGAATCTCATGGCAAATGTTCTTAACATAACAAAAAACTAAAAATTCAGACAAGACACTAGATTTTTAAAAGTAAGATTGTGGTCTAGAGAGAAAGGAAACAAAGAATTGTGTACTATGAATGCCTAGATTTCTAGCCAGAAAGAATTTTCTGACCACAAACATAGGTAGAACCAAATAGAACATGAACTCTTACTGAATTCGATGAGTGGGAATTGCAGTTTAGGAGAGGCTGAAAGTTGTATAGAATTGCTTTAGCAAAATAGGAATAGCATATAAAATAACTCAAGAAAAATTCTCAAAAATCTATATAGGAGTCCTGCTAAGCAGTTGTCACACAGACAATGAAACTCCACAGTGTTGGACAAAGGACAAGCAGGAGTGTCATTCTGAAGTAATTCTAGAGCTAACGTAAGGTAGACATTGTGGGGCAGACCAGGTAAGATGAAGGATTCTCAGTGAACTCTGGGACATTCATTGGACAGTCAGACAGGTCGTGCCTTAGGATGCTCATTGTAGATTTGCTATAGCAGTTTCAGGGCTAAAATAAGATAATTACTATCCTAACTATATATTGAACAAAGACAAACACTCCTTAATAAAAGAAAGCACAGTCAAAGCATTCACCCATGTAAAATTTACCTTATTATTCAATAATAATGTTGGACATATACAGAGGCAGGGGAATATGACCAATAACTAGGAAAAGATAATCAACGGAAGCCTACACTGAAGTAGCAATATGATGAAATTAGCAAATGAAATTTTATTTAAAAATACTATAATTACCTGCAATTATTTAAAGCAAATAGTAAACACAGGGAGGAGACAAATAGCAGATGTAAAAACAGAGATAAATGAAACTTTCCAATATAAAAAATAATTAACTTAAATGGAAATTTTTTTTCTGGCACTGGGGATTGAACTCACAACCTCACACCTGTCAGACGGGCACTTAGGTCACTGAGCCAAACTCCCAGTCCTGGTTTTTTGAGGCAGGGTCGCACTGTGTAGCTCAGGCTGGCCTTGCGCTCGCGTTGTAGCCCAAGCGGACCTCGAACTCACAATGCTCCTCCTACCTCAGCCTCCCAAGTGCTTCAAATGGAAATTTTATGAAATAGGAAAAGTACCAGATTAGAAAATGCAAAGTAAAAAAATGAACATAAAGACACAGTGTCAAAATCTATCAAAAAAGAAGATCAGAGGAAACAGAGACTGAAAGACCTGTGGAATACTATCAAGAAATGTATCTTATATGAAGTCAGTTTTTACAACAGGGGAGAGAAACAGGGAAAAAAGATATGGGGGAGAGATCCAATGAACCCCAAGCTGAATACACACACACACACACACACACACACACAGGCAAATTGTAATCAAATTGCAAAAACCAGCAATAAAAATGGGGGAAGAGTGAAAGAAGACAGAGCAAAAGGACAAATTATACATAAAAGAATGAAGATACAAAATGTCCTCGAATTTCCTTTCAAACCCTTGGCCCATCAGAAGATAAGACTTCTTTACAATGATATCAACCTACAATTTTATATCGTAAAAATATACTTTAGAAGTGAAGGTAAAAGTAATGTTTCATAGAAATGAAACCTGAAAAAACTAAATGCCTGCAAACTTCTACTTCAGAATAGGTGAAAGGAAATTATTTTAATACAGAGAAAAATGCACCAAATAGTTCTACACTAAGGAACAAAGAACCCAGGAACTTTTAATTGTGTGGGTAAAGAGTCAACTTCTTTATTAAAAATTATTTAAAATTAGTCTATGTTTTAAAAATAATAATGTCTCAAATTCTATAGTGTTTATAGACTATTATACATTGACTAATACTATAGAAAATTCTATAGTATATTTACATTTCATCTATATATATATTACATGTTCATAATGCATGTAGAATAAAATTTAAAATAACAACAGCATGATGAATGATAGGAGAAAGAAATGGAAATATATGCTTTTAAGGATATTACGTTGTATATTAAAGTATATAATTTAAGAATGGGCTATGGCTATGATACTTTAAATGCATTTACTGTAAACCAGTACAACAGGGGTTTACAGTAAATAGTCAGCAAGCTATGGGCCTGTGGATCAAAGTTATCCCAACATCCACTTTTGAAAATGAAGTTGATTTGGAATAGAGTCAATCCATCCTTTTGTATATATCTATGATTCTTCTTGTGCTATAATAGTGGATATGGGTAGTTGTGACAGAGACTTTCAGTCTCAAAAGGCTGAGATGGTTTGGTCCTTGCCAGAAAATATTTGCTGATCATCATTGTAGAGAAATAAATTTTCAACAAGAACAACAACAGCAATAATAATGAAAAACATGTACATTAAGCCCACAATCAAGATAAAATGAAATTTTAAAATACACAACCAAAGAAAGTCAAAATATTTAAAAAATGATTCAATTATTAAACAAGGTAGATGTAAACTCAATCATTTGATAATTGCCTTAAACATAGTCTGAAATTCCAACTAAAAAGTTTGGTTATCAGACTCAGTAAGAAACACATGGCAATCTTATGCTACTTACAAGAAGCTCACTTAAAGGTGAATGCACAAATAGGATATAAGAATAAAAGATACACTATGTATACATTAATCAAAAGAAAAGGAATTAACACTGAACAAACCGTATATCAGGATAAAAAATAGGAAGAATAACATGTGATAGTCATAGTGGTAAAAATTAAATTGATTGACTGAATAACAGTCCTAAATGGGTATTCACTCAATGACAATGCTCCAAAATTAATCAGGTAAATTTTTACAAAATGAAACTAAAAGGACATATTTATGATTATACTTAGTTTCTGCATGTTTTCCTTAGCATTTGATAGATCTTACACAGAAAATGTGTAAGATTATAGAAGTGTTGAAAAACTATACTTTCCCTAATGAATAAATGAATGAGTGAAGGCAGAAATGAAGAGAGCAAAAATGTGGGGAACGATTTCATTTTGTTTCAGTTGTATATTTCTACTCTTATATCTTCTGCTAGAGTGTTATTTTTAACCGATTATTCAATTGATGTAGAACACAGGAGAGAAGGGACTGGACCCAAGTTTAAGTAGCATTATCCTGACTGCCTTCAGATTGCAGATAATGACAAGACTTCAGAGATTCAAGACTTCCAATCACCAAGCATAAGAAGACAAGTTATCACAGCTCTTGCTGTTGCCACTTGCCTGCCAGGGCCACTCCTGCTGCAGACTGCCACCAGGTAAGCACTGACAAGGGCTGCCTCATGGTGCATCTTTCTGTAACTTACCAGTCTTCACAAGCACTTGTTGGAGCAATATCATGTTATTCTCATTTTATAGAGAAATAAAAATAAAATTCTAAAACAGTTAAACAAAGTGACCAAAAGGACCTTGAGTGGAGCCTAGCAAAATGAAACCCAAACTCTCACCTTGGCTTATGCTGCAATCACCTAATGGTTTTTCTTTGCATCTGCTCCTCCTTTCTGCCAGTGTATTCTTAAGCAAGTATTTAGGTGGATGTTTCAAAATGCAGGTCTAATATTTTTCCTTCTCTGTTTAATATCTTCCCCAATTTCCTAGAGCTTCTTTGACCTCTTCCTAGTCTCATCTCTCTCCATTCTGTTTTCACACTCTGAAATTCTAGCAATCTGAACCTTTTTTCACAACCTCCAAGAAATCTTGGGCTTACTTCATCAGCACTTTGCATATATTGGCCTCTGGGTATCCTGGGATACTTTTCTACTTCTTTCCACACATGCAAGGAATCCACTTTCCTAAACCTCTCTTCATACTTCAACTCTCAACAGGAACACTACTTCGAACAGCTTTCCCAGTCTGCACTAGGTAACCTAAATCATATTTCCACACAAAACTATATTTTCTCTTGCAGGTGTGTGCACTTAATTATTTGATTAATACATTTCTATCTCTAAATAGACACAGAGCTCATGAGGACAAAAAGTCTTGAAATGTACCTCACTATCTTATTCTTAATGCCTAACATAAAATTTTATATGTAAATATTTGTTGAATTAATTAGTAAGGAAAGAAAAGGGAAGAGAAATGGAGAAATGAAAGACATAAAAGGAAGAAAAACATATGAGGTATATTAAAGAATGAACCATCAAACTCAAATATTTTACAAAACTAATCCAAAGACAATGAGTTGATTTATATAAATATTTTATATTTTACCAGCAGTGCCTCTAGATTGTTTCAAGTATACTCTCCAATTAAATATATTTGAGATAGCATTCTGACACATAAAATGATTTTAAATGCGTAGTTAAGGTCACCAGAATGGATGGCAATTATCTTCCATTTTAAATTTCTGAATTGCAAAAGCAGCAACATCTC
>RJWM01043084.1:0-13994 GCA_004363535.1 Dasyprocta punctata
TTTTGTTTTGTCTTTTTATTTATTTATTTTTTTGAGACAGGGTCTTGCTATGCAGTTCAGGCTGGCCTTGGGCTCACTTTGTAGCCCAGGTTGGTATCGAACTTGCAACGATCCTCCTTCCTCTGTCTCCTGAGTGCTGCGATTATAGGAGTGCACCACCATACCTAGTTTATGAAGTTTCTTATGAAATTGTACATTTAAATGATAAGACACTAAAAGAAGAATAGACAGATATGTGGCTTTTACTGGGAAGGAAATGTAGAAGTAAGATTTTGAGCAAGGGAAAGACATTTTGTTTTAAAATAGTCACTGAAGCTGTGGGATTGAGAATAGCATAGACAAGATCAAAGAATGATATCAAAAACCCAGAAGTAGACTCAAGTACATAAACAAAGCCTACACATAGAAAATTGTTAAATCTAGCTATTAATTATCAGTTATCATATTGATATGTTATCAATGTTTGGTTCAGTTGATCTTTTCCTTTTCCTTATATGCTTTCTACTCATGGTTGCTGCGATGAAGCAAGAACAAATTATTTAATAAATGAAACAGGAGAAACAATTGGTGATTACAAAAAAGTCTTACTCATTTTTAGATGTCAAAATAAAATTCAAATAAAACTCAATTAGGATATAACAATATAGTCTTAGAATTCAAGTGCATTTTAACATCTATAAAAGGATCATACTTAAAACTCATAAAAATATGGATGATACCTGTTGATGCTTAATTATTATCAACTATTTATTTCATGTTTATCATGTTGCAGTAAGTAAATTGGGCTATATTAGTTATATGAGTGAATACAATAACAACAAAATAGATCAAAATGAAGTATAGTTTGAGGGATGAATTTTAAAGTAAGAAGCATAACAAACTCCTGGCCCTGGTTTTTTGAGGCAGGGTTGCACTATGCAGCTCAGGCCGCCCTTGGGCTTGCGTTGTAGCCCAAGCCTGCCTGGAACTCACAACACTCCACCTACCTCAGCCTCCTGAGTGCTGGGATTAAAGGCGTGTGCCACCACACCCTGCTCACCAAGAAGCATAATTATAAACAAGTAAAATATCTGGTCCTTCAGGAAACAAATACATGAGGGTGGAGGTGAGGATAGTTGCTTGCAGTTTTAGGAAGTGCAGTCAAAATAAATCTCATTGAAAGGATGGCATATAAGCAAAACTTGAAAAGAGAAAGATTAAGTCAAGAGGATATCTGGAGAGAGGTCACTCAAGGTAGAAAAAAACAGCAGAGCCAAGGCCACAATAAAGAGCAAGTGACAAATATTTGTGAGGCACTCTTGGGAAAAGCCAGGTGACCAATATGAGTAGAGTGTAGTGAGCAGAGAGGCCATGGAGACGACTGGTGTCCTAGTCAAGGCAGTTCGTCCGCCACATAATGATGTGTCTTGGTGCCTCATAGAGAAGTACAGCTTTCACTAGGACTGAAAAACAGCAGACTATTATTTCCTCAGAGAAAAGATATTATCCAATTTACATTTTAAAAGAACTGCTCATCTACTGGAATGGAAATAAGTTGTATAGGCCAAAGGCAGAAGCAAAGACATTTTTAGGGGGCTCTAGAATTGCAACAGCTTAAGTGGTGGAAAGATAATGTGAACGGGAAATAGCAAAGGTGATAGGAAGTTAGTCTTGAATTCTAAATGTTTTGAGGGTAAAGACAACAGAATTAGGTCAGAAACTGAATTTGCATAAGAGAGAAAAACAGGAGTCGAAGATGGTGACAAAATTTTTAGCTTACTAAAAAGTTTCATTTGCCATGTGCTGAATAGGAAAGATAGGAGAAAGACAAGTGGGCAGAATGGGGAAACAGGTTGAAGAGGATCCATTTTAGATGTGTTGAGTTTGGAATTTTATTAAGCATCTAAATTGGAATGTTAAATAGGCAATTATGTGTTTAATCTGAGACCTAAGGGAAAGTTAGAGGTAAAAAAATAATGGGATGTTATCAGCATATATCTGTTCTCTGGACCCCATAAACGAATACACTAGAAGTGAATATCAGCAGTAAGATTCTTATGTATCAAATAAGATGAAGATTGAAAGTTAATTTCATTAGTGACAAGTAATCATTGCTGATTTTGATGACAGCGATTTCAGGGACCTATTGGCTTAAGTTAAATGAGCTGAGATGGCCCAAAAAGAGATAAATTAGAAAGAGTGAGGATACAAATTTCTGATAAGCTTTTGCTTCAAAGAGAAGTAAGGAAATGAAAAGGCCAGCGAAATAGGTTCCTAGTAAGACTGTTTAGAAATGGGTCAATAACAGCCCATTTGATGAGAACGATTCAGTAGAAGTATATATGATATTGAAGAGAAGATCTCCTGTGAAAGTGATGTCCCTCATTAAGTGAAACACGAGCGTCTCTGGTGATTGCGTTAAAAGGGCTGACTTTAGGTAGATGTTTGATAAAGCTGCTCCCATGAAAAAGTAGAAGAGAATGAGGGACAGACATTCTGATAGTCAGGGAGGATTATTGGTAGAGTCTTGAAGTTCTCTGCTGTTGGTTGCTATATACTCAATGAGTTAAGAAGCAAGTGGATTGCTATGAGAAGGAAATTATTAGTGTAAAGCACAGAGGACAGTTTCTGAGGTTTATTGTCATAATAAGCAGAATGAAACACAGAATATTCAAAATATGTTAATAAGGTAAAAAAATGAGTCTGAGTCTGAGAGTCATAGTTAAAGAAAACAAATTGAATCTCAAATCTATGTTTAATCAAGATGCTAACCAAAGGTAAGGATATACATTAAGCAAGAACATACCAGACATAAATTTGAAAGCAAGATGAGGAAAAATATTTAGAAGAACTAAAAGAAGTATATCTGTGTTTGTTTTGCATTTATGTTACCTTTGTGATGTGAGTTGAGGGGTAGGATATTGTAGGATAAATGTAGGATTTTAAAGGGCAAATGTAGTACTTCACACGTACCTTCATCCTGGTTATTATCCTTGTTTCAGACTAGTATATTCAACACTCAAGTTCATATGTGATTATTTTATTATGTATGCTGAGAAGCAGCTATAGTCAGAAGATTGTTTGTAATGGTCTAGAAAACTGCTATTTAATGTTCAGTAATAAACATTTTATCAGATTCCCAAATAAGTTTATGACTTGTCCAAACACTATGTACAAGGGCATTTTTTAAAGTTTAAAGAAATTTCATAAGCTGAAAGATGTAGATTATACAAGAAAATTATTTTGTAATTATAGTGAATTGAAATGAAATGAATTTTATGAGTCAAAACAATTATTTTTTAAAATAGTTTAAACGTAGTTGAAGTTAAAAGATGAATTTTTCAAGCATTTACTTTTTGTAATATGTATTGCTCAATGAATACCAACTATTTTCTTTTTCAGTAGGATCGTGACCTACATCTATTTAACAATAATTTGCTTCTGAAAGCTTCAATTCTCCTTTATGGCTGCATTTGGTTATTTCATTCTATGTGCTGGTTTGTTTCAATTAGCTATAGAACACTCCTAATTGTTTCTTTTAATTATTCTAGCTGTAGAGCAATGTGACTTTGACAAATAATGAGTAATAAAAAGTTGTGCCTTTAAATGTGTCTTTCAGTCTCTCCTTATGTTTATTTTTATATGTACCTTATCACCACAAGCAAATGACTTTTGTTCTTAAGTACTTCAATTCCTCATCTGGAAAAGAAGTATACGAGACTGTATAATAGATACTGTAAAACGTATGCTTTCGTGTTTGCTTTTTTCATCAACACTTATTTTTTCCCCAAACTTTTGTTTAAGAAAGGGGAAAAAAGTGGGTATTTTTCATTTCATACTAATTCCACATTTTTACCTAGAATGCTCAAAAACTAAGTAATAACTTGGGCCTAATGCTGAATTTCCAACTGATGGCCAAGTGTTAGTTTGTCATGGTTATACATGAACTGAAGCATGTACTAGATACACATAGAATTCCCTCTTCCTTGCTGAAGATTAGTCTTTTTTCAATTCAAGCCTTTAATAAATGCAATGAAGCCTGATCATATTAAAGAGGGGCATCTGCTTTACTCAAGCCCACCAATGTAAATGCTAATTCCATCGAAAACAAAAACAAACTACTCTCATGGAAACATCCGGAATGCTTTTTAACTGGGTATCTAGGCATAATGATCTGGTTAATTTGACATGTAAAACTAACCACTATATTCCCCAGATTGGTAATATTGTAGAGAACTTCAACAGCATTCACTACCTTTTAAGACAGAGACACAAAAATATCTGAGAAGGAACCTAAGGATTAGCTTTCAGGTTGTACCTACTAGATATGCTAAAAATAACATAAAAATAAGGGTCCTATCTCTCCTGACTGTAGAGATTCATGGAGATTTAAAAACTCAGGTTGGATATTCTTCACAATCTTATCTTCTAGAATGACAGAGTATTGTTAAATTTATTATGGAATACCTTATAACTTTCTATGTCACTAAAAGTGTGAAAAATATGAAATTGTCACCTATTTAACAAGGCAAAGTATAAAAAGACTAATCACTGTAAATGATAAACCATATGTATAGAAAATGCATTTATATTTAATTTTAATGCTCTTCTTAAACAGAATTACTAGTCTCAAGATTAGAAATATACTTTAAGGTAGTAAACACAAGTAATTTTTTTGATTAATTTTGTGGCTTGAGAACCCTTTGAGAGCTAAAATTCAATTTATCCCTTCAGTATTTAAAAAATGCCTTCATACCCTCCTAACACATAGGAATATGTTTGCTTTGTTAAAAGGAAGAAAAATGTTCTGAATATTATTTAAGTATCTAGGTCTAGAAATTACAACCCGTGATTTATCTTCCAGGTAGTGGTTGTGCATTATACTCTATTCACATACTAACTCTGTGACCTTGCATAATTCAGAAGCTCTTGGGCCTTCATCCATCACCCAATAATTGTGCTCCTCAGTGGCTGGGGCCGCAGGTATGGCTCTGATCCAGTTAAATGGGAGATCAGGGTCCAGTTTCTTGATTTATTTCGAATCAGAAATTAGAATCAGAAATTACTTTATTTTAGGCCACTGCACATATTGCCACTGATGGAGAAGGGTGTTAGCAAATTAAGGAAAAGAGTGTAAAACCACATTGCAAAATGTTGGAAAAACAGGCTACCTCACTCTTCTTTCACTTAACATAAAGACCGGAAACTTCCAGGACAGAAGAGAGGATGTCAGACAAAAGTAATGTGAGACCTTTCTTTGAAGAGAACTGGGAATACTTAGGGTTATTGTTATGGGTGTATTATGTCTTCCCAGAATTCTTATGTTAAATTCTTAACCTCAGTACCTCAAAACATGATTTTATTTGGGAAAGAGCCTTTATAGTGATAAGGAAAATGAAATGAGTTTACATGTGTAAGCCTTAATTCAATGTGATTGTGGACCCTGTAAAAAGAGGGGATTGCCACTCAGATTCCTGCATGCACATGAGAAGGGCCATGTGAGAATCCAGGGAGAAGACAACCATTTGTCCAACCAGGAGAGCAGCTGCAGATAAAATAAAGCCTGCCAACAGCTGGACTTTGAGCATCCAGCCTCCCGAACCATGAAGCAATAAATTTCTTTGTTTAAGTGCATTGTTATCGGAGCCCTAGAAAATAAATACAGGTACTACCATTGGGTACAGCTTACAAGAAACATAGTGTGAGGCTGAAATGCCTTGGGACTTACTGGTTATAGTTTAGCAAAGGTAGTTTTATTGAAAGAACTTTACATTCCCACCAACAATGTGGAAGTGTGCATTTTTCCCTGCAGCCTCACTGTCAACAGGTGAATGTGTAAAGGAAATGTATTCATGTAGTCGAATACTACTGTCTCATAAAGAAGGTTAAAATTGAGTGATTTGTAGGAAAATGGATGTACCTTGAGACCACAATGTTAAGTGAGATAAATCAGAGACATAGTTTAAATATTGCATGGTTTCTCTTATATAAGAAACCCAGAGTATAAAAAAAAATTAAAGAGCAAAATAAATGATAGATAATAGGAAACAGAGAGAGAGATTTTTTTCAATAGGGAAAGTAACCAACAGACAGACACTAGGGAAAAGGAGGTGCAGGAAAGAGGATGAGGAAAAGAATAAAGCTGTACTATATACAGGTACAAACTCTCCAATTATTAGTTCCTGAAACATGTATTAATAAAAACAAGTAAAAAGCATGAATTTCCATGTTTTCATTTTTTATTAAACCATGTTAATTATACAGAATAGGATGTTCTTTATGAAATAAGAGCTCATGAATGTGAGATATCTTGATCATTTGCAATCTCTTTAATATTCTCTCCCTCTCCTTGCTCTATCCCCTTTCCTTCCCTTGAGTCGACCTTCAAATTTGCTATCATATCTCCTTTATTTTATTCATTTATTTATATAAAATTATCTTAAAGTGATAAAATTTGACCTAGTTATACCCATAATATGATGCATCAAAATATGCATACATTATTAGGATGTTAAATTGAACTAATTAATATATATATATCATCTCATGTCCTTATTTTCATGATGAGGACATTTAAAACACTGTCTCAGTGATTTTCAAGTGTATATTGCATTATCACTCACTATTGTAATCATGTTTCACAATAGTTGTTTTGAGGGTATTGTTATGTCTATCTGAATTCCAGAAAAAAATCCTTTTTATAACTATTACTAGAAAAAAATAAACTACTTAGGGTCAAATTTAACCAACAATCTGAATGCTTATTCACCAAAAACTATAAAATATTGAAAGAAATTGTAGAAGACTCAAATGTATGAAACATTTCTTGCATTCATCTATGGAAAAACTGAATACTTTTTAAAGATTTCTACGCTATCCAAGTGATCTATGCTTTTCATGTAAGGCCTATTGAAGTTCAAATTTCACTTTTCACAGAAATTGGATATATGATCCTTAATGTCTATATCAAGCCATTGAGGACCCTAAATAGCCCAAAGATTCTTGAATAAAAGGGACAAAACTGGAGACAACACATTACCTAACTTCAAAGTCTACTCTAAAGATATGGTAACCAAAATGCCATGGTACTAGCATAAAGACAAACACAGAGATTTATGGAACAGAATGGAGGCATGAAAAATAAATCCACATAGTTATGAGTCATATGATATATATATATATTTTTTTTTTGTTGTTGTTGTTGTTGTTGTTGTTTTTGTTTTTTTTTTTTTGGTACCGGGGATCAAACTTATGATCTCATGTTTACCAGTCAGGGACTTATGCCACTGAGCTAAATCTCCAGCCTCTGAGTCACATGATTTTTGACAAAGCTGCCAAAATCACCCAAAGAATTTCTTCAGTACTAAAAAAATGGAAGTAAAGTACAGAAAAATGAAATTAGATCCTTCTTTCATTTCATTTTTATTAAGTACCAAGTTAGAAAATAGAAACTATACATATTTATGCATTCTTGGATTCATGATCAGTTTCAAGTATTTGGCTGGATATTTTAATGTCATTTTAACCTTCAGAGTGAAATAAAACATTTAACAATTACTTGGAGGTCACTTTTTGATGTAACCCTCTTTGTTCTTGTGCATACAATTTTTTAAACTTGAGAATTATTCCTATTAAATAATGAAATTTGCATTGGAGACTACGTTAGATAAATACTCTATTAAGAATGAATCTTATTGATAAAGTGGTATTTTCAGCAGTAAAAATTGTTACCAACTGCAAACATACTCTGGATAAGACAGAAATAATATTTATAACCATTGCATTATTATATCTTACTAGGCATTTTGACCACAACATGAGTTTGCAATACATCTGTCCTCTCAGTTCACCTGTACAATTTAAGCATGTTATTTGCGATTTAAACAATATAGCTCTACTACTAATATATTTTTGCAGCTTTCTTTCTTTGTTTATTTGTTCATTTGTTTGTTTGTTTCTCTTTCTGAGAAAAGCTCTGGCTACTTTATTTGATTGGACTCAAACTAGTGATTCTTTTGGCTCAGCCTCCCAAGTGGCTGGCATTACAGGCATGTACCAATGGAGTGTGAATTGTGACTTCAAAGCAGAGACTGGATGAACACATTTGTGTAAATGAACCATGTGAGATCATGAAACAAAAATATTTATCTAAAAGAGTCCCATTTCCCATGAAGCTGGCTTAAATTTGTATTTACAAAACAAAACAATTTTCATTTGAGTTCCAAGCGTGTGTTTTCCAAGATTTGTTTTTATAAATGTTTCTATACTTCCTTTTTCTATAATATATTGCTGTGCATAGATCACTAAATTTTAAATATGATCATGTATAGATCATTATATCAAAACCAGATTCTTGAGAGCTTTGAGTCATTTTCGTCTCACATACATTGTTGATTGGTTCAGTATTATGCAGTATTCAACCTATATGAAGACTTTAAAGAACATATATTCTGAGTTAATGAAAATATAATATGTGTTATATTGGAGCTGATCTCATTGTCTAGAAATAGGAATTATGCCAAAACAATTATTTCAAGATAATTTGCCATTCAAGACAGATTATATTTATTGACCTGTCTCTACACAAATAAATTTTAATGTTATATGCAAATGTATTGGAACATATTTCATAATAGTCAATATATAGAGAATATTTAGTAATTTTAGTTTCTACCTCTATATTTAGAACATTTGTAGAATATAAAATTACCAAAATTATCTGGAAATATTGTTCCTTGTGTCAGTATAATAGATAAAGGAAATTTATGAATTTGGTATTTTAGTTTCAAAAATATTTTATCAAAAATAATGCAATTTCATCATAAAGCTTTTGGTCATGTTTGGCTATATAATCAATTCATGATAATACAATTGTACTACTACAGATACAACTCTATTTAAATAATGGTACTTCTTGTTTGATGTTACATATCATCTTCCAAAATTGTTACCCTTTATGAACTCCATTAACAATTTTAAATTGCAGATTTATATCTTTATAAACATTTTTTTCTTTAGTTGTAACCACTGATCTAAATTCACTCAAAATTATTATTGAACATTTTTGATTAGAGAGTCATCAGACAATAGATTAAGCTTTTTTATTAACTTAAATTCCTGAGTTACTTATACATATTTGTTTCCTTTCAAAATTATTTTCAGACTATAGAGGACTATAAAAGGAAATAAAAATAATCAGTGAAATAAAAGTTGATTTCCAGTAGGACAGTTAATTGTGGTGTTGACATGAATAAGAAATTCCTAGTGGATTGGTTTAGCAGAGTTCTCCTTTTGTCTTGGAGATTGATTTAAAATGGCAGACACACATGTCTGTGGGTGGTGCCAACCAACAGTCATGCACCCCGGACAGAATAAAAAGGGAAAAAAGACTCCATTTTACTTTTTCAGAGGAGCTCTACTTTTGCCATCACCTTTGGGTATCTGTTTCCAGGCTTCCAGTGTAAGACTTCTCAGCCTTACAGCCTGGATTCTCCAACTTTCTGATACGGACTCACATTGAACTCTGCAGTGAGCTCCAGGACTGAGACTTTTGACTGGATCTTTCAGATCTCCAGCGTGCAGACAGCACTTTCGTGCTCTTCCACACTGGACTCTGCTGGTGGCCATTGCAAGCCTATCTCACAAGTAATTTAAATATCATACATCGTATATATTACAACATGATAGTAAATCTGTTCCTGTAATAAACCTTAACTGATCCTCTGAGAAACGACCTTAACCATCTTCTGATAAAGGAAGTTTCTGGACATATATGAAGTATGAATTTGATGGTGTGATGTGCAGCGATAGCATGGATTTCTTGTAAAGCAGAATGACACCAAGATCAGCACAAGAGGCATGCATGACAGATGGAGATCAGGATCAATACAGAAGAAGGGAAGAGAAAGAAAGATGGTATACAACTGCAATAAGGGTTTGCGCCAATTCCAAGTTTTGAAGTTCTCAAGGATTTCGGTGTTTGTTTGAATTTTAGGCAGAAGTTGGACTCTTATAATAAACTCAGCCAGTCATTGGATGTAGGCTGTCTGGAAAGTCTCTGACCTGGAAAGTCACTAGAGCGAATTTCTGAAGAACAGATGAGTGTTAACAGCTGGCAGCATTGCCAGCAGCTACCTGGGAAATGAAGTCATCGCTCCTAAAGAAGTCATGAATTGCTGTCCATGGCAGTGACCATTCACACCCCAAAGATGTCTTTTGAGGTATAAATTCTGGGGATAATATCGTTGAGTTTCTGCTCCAGAGGACAATTTATAAGAAAGAAGTTTGTGTGATTAATTAAAATTTTGACGGCTTTGTAAACTTTTAGGTTGCAACTGATACTCATCTTCTGTCTCCTCTGCTATTTGTTTTAGATTCCTACTCACTCACAGTTTGTACCTTTGTCTGTCTAAATGACTTCATTGATACTCATCCCTAAAGAATTTGAACTTCCAATAGTAGGAGACTTTCTATCATGGTGACCAATATATCACAGAAAATCAATTTGGAGAAGGAAAGATTCATTTTGGCTAAGGGTCTTAAGGGCTTCAGTAAATGGTCAGCTAGCTTCATTGTTTTAAACTTGTGCTGAGGCAGAAACATGATGATTGAAGGGCACAGTGAAGGAAAGTTGCTCATCTCATGGCAGCCAAGAAGCAGAGAGAGAAAAAGAGCTAGAGTGAAGGAACTGAGAACGAGATACACTGTCTGAAGGCACATTTCCAGTGATCTATCTCATACAATTAAGCCCTACTCCCTAATAACCCATTTCTCTATGAGTTGAAGGACAGTGAGTGAATCCATTTATAAAATTAATCCCCTCAAGATTTAATCACCTGTGCACTTTTCACCTCTGTATATCTGAGCCTAGGGAATATTTCAAACTATCCAAATGACTGCACTTCCTCATTATAACTTTCTCAAGACAAGTATTGTACATGTCCATGTGTCATTAAGGTACATGTCCACGATGCATGTCACATGTATCAGTGAGCGCTAAGAATTGGAAAATTGGATCATCTGGTTTCAGATACGTTCCATTTTATCACTGTTATCTGAAGCTCATCTTCCTCCTCCTTATCCCAGGAATTTAGTCCACATAGAACTGTGAATATTTTTTGTCTTCTCTTTCCTTAGCACCAGAAATTCAAAGCAGCTAGGTACAATTTGAAGTTCAAAGAAAACTTTGCTAGGTATCCTGATAGAAGTGCTTCCCTTTTTGAGATCAGAATTTCTACATCTACAAGATGGGGAAATGTTCCCCAAATAAGTTCCTTGGAGTGACAGTAAGTGAAAACTTTACTACAGAACTTTGACCCTGGACTTATATCATCTATCTTTTAGAATTAAAAACCATGTAATGATCATTCATTTAGAAGGTACACTGCTTCCTGAAGAAAGTGCTTATCTTCCTAAGGCATCTTCTCCTGTCTGGGACCACATCTGTACTTTCAGTGGTTCCATCATTGTAGCACACCAACATCAGTATCTTCTGGCTGATACAGTGCACAGTTAGGACTGTCTTTATTGCTGTCAAGTGGATCCTTGGTCAAATTCAGTGTGAAGAATAATCTACTGTCAATGAATGTTTCTACTGTCCCTTTAATAGGATTCACTTGCTGAATCCTTTTGGGAAAGAAATGTAAAATTAAAAAAAAATTAGAATGCACGTCTTCTAGCTAAATTTAATTCAGTGTTGAAAGATTTCCACTCTCTTGACCTATCAGAAGAGGATGGTTGTATAACGAGGGCTGAGGTCTAGTGATTCTTCCTACAATGTTAGATGTTTGATAGAAGCTTAGATAGGTCAAATTTGGTGAGCAGAAACCCCTATGCCATCTTTACTTACATTTATTTTGCAGAGTGACAGAGTCTAGCTAATAATAAATGACCAAGTCAACTTGTCTAGTTGGCTCTTTCATGATGCATTCTCTGTGGTAGGCATTAGTATGGAGTATGGTGATCCTCATACTATGTCCAACCTTCCATAGATTCCTCCAGACTCCTTTATCTAATATTGTGTTATTCAAATCTTGTAATGTTCCTTCTTCCAGCCCTTGTTTAAGAGACTGGTTACTTCCTTTTAATTTGTGCATATTCTAACATCTATTGTGTACAATCTGCCCAAAGTTCTGCTTATTGAGAGGCATTTCCTTAATTGCTATTTTTCATTGGGGCTGTGCTACAGCTATTGAATTTCAGCCCACACCTATAGAAAGCCAAGTCATATATGTTTCAATTCACATTTGAAAGTAGCTTGGCCATTTCCATCTTTCATTTATTCTACAAAAGAGGCCCCTTTCCATTACAGGAAATGGTTAATCTTGTATTACTGCTTTGCTCAGCTATTGTTTGAGGTTTTTTGGAGAACAGTGTGACTTCAGATACTAGCTTTTTGCTTAGTCATTGGCCAGCAGTTATCTGAACAGCATAGCCTCAGATCAAATGCTGTGCTAGATCCAGAAAAACAACTAATAACTAGAAGCTATCTAATAATTACATTTTTTTTCAACTAAGAGCAAGGCCTTTTTTGAAGGGCTACACAAACTGCATGTCAATCTGTGCCTTCCTTTCCACATCAATTTATAAAGCTTCATTTTGCCTTTCTACATAAATAATTAACAACTAAGAATAAAATTTACATTTAACTTTTTAATTTTTAGTCCTGTTTATGATTTCTACTGTGTTCTTGAATACATGAAACTTTTTTTTGTAACTGCTGCTATTTCTATGATCTGTGTCTTTTCTGGGTTGGCTAATACTGATTTTTTCTCTTTATTTATGGGCCATATTTTTCTAATTTCTTACTTTCTTGGTAAATATTGATTATATATTATATGCTTTGATTTTGTTACTTTATTTGATCAGTTAAATTCCTTAAAATCAAATTAATCCTTTAGAATTTTACCCTAGTATGATATAATTATGGCATACTTTAGTATAAGGCTATCTTAGTCTCTTGCTAAGATAAAATCCTTATAGTTCTACTCAAAATATTGTGTTTATGATGTCATTCAACTCTGACTGACAGAATGCAAAATAACTCTACCTGGTCTGAGCTTCAAAAATTGCACAGTTTACTTATTTCCTGTGATTCTTGTCTAGTCTTGCATAATTTCTTCTTCTGTGTACATAAATCACAATGTAACAAAAAAAGTAGTTACCTTTACAAATCTCTAGACTCCATCTCTACCACTATTTCCTCTCTTGTATTCTGCTCTCTTTCTTCTCTCAGTATTTCATATCTACCTTGTTGTATCTGAATTCCTTCCTCAGACTGCTTGGTCAACTACATTACAAAGATCTGGAAGGCCGCCACTTCCCTGTATCATTCAAGTCAGCAAGTGTTGAAGCTGGAAGCTAAAGTTATTGTAGGGTTCACCCATCTGCTTTCCTTGTCAATAGTTTCATTTACCAGTGAGGCTTGTTTTCTATGACTGAAAATCTGGCATGTTGTTTCACATGTTGTTCAGTTCTGTATTTGTATGAGGTAGAAATTTAAATCAGATCTAAAAGAAAGCAAAACAGCTGAAAACTGTAATCCAGAAAGCAAAATCTCAGTATTTTTACTGTATCATCAATAATCCTCAGATGTGTGAAAACAAACCTAAGGAAATATAAGAAAATCCTTTACAAAAGCTATGAAACATTATTAGGAGCCTTAAAGAAGATAAAAATCAATGGAGTAATATGTTCATATTTTGAAAAATTCAAAATTGTTATGATATTGAATTTCCCCAAATTAGTTTATGCTTTAAATTCAACACAATTTTAAATTTCCAACAATTTTTATAATGGAATTTTTTTTTTATTTAAGAGAAAATAGATACAGAAGCTAGAAATAAAAGTCAAAAAAGACAGACAAACAACAACAACAGATCTGATACGATAACACTGTAGGTTTACACACTGAGGTGGTTGAAGTTTGGCAGTAGTTACAATATTGCATATCATTACCTTCCTAGGGGTTGGGGATATTGACAGATATAGACATGTAAGATTCATCAATTCAGGTA
>RJWM01043085.1:0-13994 GCA_004363535.1 Dasyprocta punctata
GTGGCTAATGGCTTTGGCAATGATAGCTGGAAACAGCACTCGCAAACACTGCACTGCTGATAAGAATTTAAATCAGGAAACAATTAAAGGGAAACTCTGTGCCCTTTGACTCAGCATTTACATCCCTAGAAAAGGATCCTACAGAAATATTTCCAAACGCTCCCAGTGAAACAATACACACTCAAAGATTCACTGAAGCACTGTTTCCAACCGCCGTTAAAAAGGGTAAGTCAAAGCAACACGCAAATACACAGGGGAAATGCCCAAAATACAAAAGTGAAAGAGAATGAGCAGAATTATATGTATTATAATATTATTACTATTTGTATGAGGAAGTTCACTGAATAGTACACATCAAAATCTAACAGCTGAATACCTTTACAGGGTGGAATTAAAGAAGATATTCCCTGCATATCTCATTGTGTATTTCTGCAATAAATTTTGATCAATCATATAATTTCTAGAATCAATTTCCTGTTGGTACCTTGGTGGTTTGTCTATCTTGATATCAATACTGTTTTGTCATGATTAGTGTAACTTTGTGATAAGTCATGAGATTGGGGAGGGTTAGAACTCTAACTTTGTTCCTTTATCAAAACTGTTTAGACTATTCTGAGTCTTTTGTATTTCTACAAAACTGTAAGAATCAAAATGTTAATTTTTATAAAAAATAATATTGGCATTTTGATAAGGAAAAAAGTAAAAATAAAAGGGAAAAAAATTTTAGAATCAAAAAACAAATTTAAGATATGTATTTATATGCTTTCTCCCATCCTTTCCTTTTCACTTTAGAAATATCTAATCCACTTCCATTACTATTCTAGTAATATCAAGGTTAGAATGCCAGCTGTGGACATTTGCACTTTCATAGGATGACAAGATCTTGCTTAGAAAGAATATATAAGGGACACACACTATCCCAGTCAATAGGCTGATAAAACACTTGTGACCAAGAAAATCATTAACATGTGAAGCAGTCCCTGATATCCTCTGGTTTTGCTGTGAAAGTCTCAAAATGACATTCAGAAACAGCAACTGATATACCCAACCTCTACATGTCAGGCTAAAAGGATGGAGTCTTATCATATCCAGAAAAACTAACATTGTTACCAATTATCTAATGTGTAGCTCCCATTCAAATTTCCCCAGCTGTCCCCAATGTTCTTTTTAAGCTTTTTTTTAATGTCCAAGATCTAATGAAGGATTAAATGTTGCATTTGGCTACTTTTTTTTTTGAGACACAGTTTCACTATGCAGTTCAGGTTGGCCTTGAACTTACTTTGTACTCCAGGTTGGCCTTACACTCACAGTGATCCTCCTGCCTCAGCCTCCCCAGTGCTGGGAATGCTGGGATTACAGGTGTGTGCCACCATGCCCAGTTTGCATTTGGTTATCTTATCTCGTTAGCCTCCTTTAATGTAGATCAGTCATTCATACATTCTATTTTGTTTAATGTTGTTCGTGACACTGGCATTTTGAAGCTGTTAAGTAGTGTGGCCCACAATCTGTGTTTGTCTGATTACTTCCTCATAATGAGATGTAAATTAAAATTTCTGGCAAAGAAAAAAACTGACATGGATTTTATGTGCTTCCCATTGCATCAGGTTGTCTCATTATGCTATAATCTTCTTCCTCATTTTGTCAGTATGAATACTAACCAAGCATTCCCCTATGAGTAAAATGCTAAAAATGATCAATAAATATAATGTCAAAAGCAGCTACCAAGAGCACTAACTAGACTTAGCATAGTGTCAGATACTTAACATATATTCTCATTTAATTCTCATAATAATTTTACAAACAGAGGTTCAAAGAAGTCAAGCAATTTGTCCTAGGACACACATGTAGTGACAGAAAAACATATGGATGTATATGTGAACTCCAGCACATAAACATACACACACAATTTAACGTGATCTCATAGGTCCACAGCCTTCCTGAGGACATTTCAGGGAGCAGTTATGAACCTGTATGCTAAATGTTGAGTAAACCGATCTAGTTTTCAAGGGTTAGGTTCTTTCAAAGAAGAAACTGAAAATAAATTATTTGTGGTTCATAGAAAATTCCTCTATACTTGGAAATGTTCATATTTGGAGATAAGCCACATTTCTGTAACAATCAAGAAAATATACTAATGTTTGCCTAAATTATTATAATACTGTAATTTTTTGGTTTTTGTTTCTGTTTGTTTGTTTGGTTTGGTTTTTGAGACAGGGTCTTGCTATATTGTTTAGGCTGGCCTTGAACTCACTATATAGCCCAGGCTGGTCTCAAACTCATGGTGCTTCTCGGTGAAAAATTTTTTTCATAAAGTCAAATGTATGTATTTTTTAAATTTTTTAATTTTTATGTATGTATGTATTTATTTATTTATTTTGTACCAGGGTTTGAACCCAAGGCCTGGCGCTTGCCAGGCAGGCACCTGTGCCCTGAGCTAAATCCCTGGCCCTGCTTAAATATATTTTTATGTGACAAAAGCAAGAGATTTTGAAAAAATTTTCTTTACTATAGAAAAACTATTGTCAACATCTTACCAATTTTATTTTTATTTGTGTGTGATTTCACTTATCTACAAAATTCAAAAGTCTGAGTCCTATTGATTGAAGAAAACTCTAGACGATTAGAAAGATTTTTGAGGGCTGAGGATGTAGCTCAGTGGTAGCTTGCTTGCCTAGCATCCACAAGGTCCTGAGTTCAATCCCCGGTACCATGAAAAAAAAAAAAGAAAAATTGATCTTTGAGGAAACAACTTTAATCAAGAAAGTTAAGCCCCAAAAGAAACCAGAAGTGAAATATTTCTGAATTTCCCTAAAAATCATCCACAAAACATCTCAAAGTCTGTAGGTCTCAGGAATGGATCTGTTGAGAGCATTTTACATTTGACATTTGCATTGTTACTAACTGCCTCCTTCCAACGTGTTGATACTTTGAATGGGCCTCTGGAGATGTAGGTTAGTACATTCAGTCAACAGACATGTACAGTCCCTAATTTGTTTGAGGCAATCTATTAGGTGCCTTGGAATACACCCTAAGACAGCTTCCTATCTAGGGTCAAACGTTGCCTGCTACTCTGCGGATATCCCCACTCCCCAAGTAAGAACACCTCCCATGGGCCCTCCATGCTCTCCTAGCATTGCCTTTATACGGCTCTGTGTGCTACTGTGATGGTCTATACTTATCTCTCTCCTTCAGCAAATTCCTCCAAAGCAAACACTATCTTATTCAATAGTGTATTCCTAGCGTTGTATACATATAGCTTAGGATCAGTATAACTTAGTGGAATAAATATATTTTACAAATGAGGAAACTGAAGCTCAGAAAAAGAATGTGGTGCCCACTATCATACCACTAATAAATAAGTGGTATTGGTCTTAGCCTTATCTGAAGCTCTCTTCTACAACGCCACACAGATATAAAAAACCAACGAAGGATCTTAGATGTTTTCGAGGGACCTCGAATTCAACATGACCAAGCCCCCTAATTGTTGTCGTTGTTTTGAGACAGTCTATTAAATAGTTTCCCAAACTGACTTTGCACCTGTGATCCTCCTCACTCAGCTTCCCCAGGAGCTGGGAACACAAGCATGTACCACTGCACCCTGTTAAGTTCCTGCTTGAACAATCTCATTCAGTATTCCTTTTCTCTATAAAAGTCATCCTTATTGTTCAAGAAAAATCTCAAGTCATACTTGACTGCCTTTTCTCTCTAGTCCCATATCTAGTTAATCAATATATCATGTCAATTTTAATTTTTAAGCCGAGTAGCTCTCCAATCTCTTCCCTTTGCTCCAAGCCCTCTGCTATCACTTCACATCATTTAGACTACAAAAACACACTGTTACTTTTCTCCACATATTCACTGGAGTCAAACTTTCCTGTAATCTCTTCTCCACCTAAGAGCCAGGGTGATGTTTTCAGTATCACTCCACATGTCATTCATTTAGCTAACTAAAACCCTTCCTAGGCTTCCCCTTCGGGTTCACCTGTAGCTCAGAAAACTGCCAGGTCTCCAGCTTCTTCCCATGTTTCCAGATTCATTCTTCATTCTGACCTCTGTTTCCTTAATCACCACTCTTCCCTTCCTGCCCATTGGGACTTTTATCCATCCTATAGTACATCTCCCTTTGGAAGAAACTTTATCACACTTGAAATTGTTTGATGACTATTTCCCTTATTGAGGGTAGGGAAGCATTTCATTTTCTCAGTGTATCCACAGTGATTAACCAAAATAGCTGTTCAACTAATACTTGTGGTCAGAATGACAGGTTGAGTTCAGATCATATAGAAATATAACATCAGGCCAAGTAAAACAAGGAGCAAGGATGATTACCCCTTTGCCAAAATGTAAGCTGACGTACAAAGAAACAGTCAAGGTCACAGGGAGAACAGAGACAGAGCCAAATCTAACCATCCATTTAGCTCATTTCTCCTACACAACACATTAAAAAAAACCTTAGGTGTGAGGGAGTATTTCAGAAGAAGAAAATTACAAAGGAGAAGGTAGAAAAAATGTCTTGGCTGACAGCCTCTGTATCTGCCTGTCACAGAAGCTGCCTTCAAATGGACAGCAAATATATATTCCATGCATGAAGAAACAATACTGCTAAAGAAAAAAAAATACGATGACCCCCCCACACACACACTTCTTCCTTGGAGAGGAGTATAAAACAAACTTCCTTCCTCCACAAAAGAGAAGAAACAATAGAAGAAAGGTATTACCCACATAAGTACCTTCAAAAAAACCACACAGGCAATTTGGCCACCTGGAGTTTGCCTCAGCGATCAACAGGGAATAGCAAGGGAGGTGAGAAAACAGCCTTCCCACCACTCCCTGGAAGAGGGATAAGAAAAAACAAGACGTATTAAATGAGGCAGAAGCAATTTGAAGAATATTTAATTCTTGGGAATTATGAGAACATTTCATGTAAGGCACTTGAGAATCTTGCTAACCCAGTGGCAGCTCTTCACAGGTGCCAGCGAAAGGAAGTGGCATGAGCTCAAATGCAGTATTTTATCGTGTGCATGTTGGTGTGGGGTGCAGATCATGTCTATCACTGAATCTCACACCCAGCCCAGGGTCAGCCTCTCTGCTGCTCCTCCTGCCAAGCACAGACAGCAAGAAAAAGAGAAGCCACGTCCTTCTCAAAGAGAACCCTGAATAAATGTCTACACAGTCTACATCCACCCTGGGGTTCCTGGGTGAAGGGGAGTAGGGCTAAAGACGACGTTCAGAACTTGGAAGGTGACTTCTAGAAAGAAATGTGATATGCTAATAAAGGGAGATTCTGAAACAGAAGGAAAATATGAACTGTAAATGGAGAGACAGGGAAAAAACAGAGAGAACTTCAAGAGACATGGGGTGGGATGGGGTGGGGTGGGGTGAGGAAGGTACAAGAGAACGGGGTGGGGTATGCAGAAGAGCAGAGTAAGCAATAGAGAGATGTCAGAAGAGGCAACGGCAAACTACTGATCTTACTCCCGAATCCAAAAGCTGCTCATGGCATCCCAACAAAACACTGTACTAAAAAAACCATACAATGGACTGTCTTCTGCATTCAGCAGCAAGCAGCATTTAACAAAGTATCACCCAGCTGCAACTTTGGAGACCTAAGGGTCTGAGTTTAAAATGTACAAAATTGGTTCACAGCAGCTAATGACAGTCAGTAATGACTTTCACCCAGTGCCTGACTCAGCTGTGAAAAGATTTAGCAGTTTAGAGTTAAGCAAACACTCTAGCATTTCTCCTTCTTTTGACATTTCAAGAGGGGGTGTGGTTGACCCCAAGTCCATTTGTTTCCAAGGTTGTAGATCTCTGGGCTAAGACTGGCCACATCTGTTCAGGAGCCAGCCAGCTGTTTATCTCAAAGTAACATGTTTACTGCACTGATCATTCCTGTAACTCTTAAAAGTAAAGGTGAGCCAGCATCATAGTAGAATGCTCTCTGCCCTATTAAATGTGTCATTTTGTTTAGAAACAAACAAAAAAGAGTACAACACTATTATGCTCCTTGGTTTTTCTGGTCAGGATTACTCTTCCTTTGATATAATTTAAGCAATGGCAAATGAAGGTTGCTAGCATTTCTAACTTTCCCTTCCCCTAATGTGTTAAAATGAAGCTGGGTTTCCCTAATCGATCCAGTCTGCAAACCGTTATTTGTGAGTGGTGACTGTGCCTGAGTAAACGGCAGCTCATTATGGTACCACTGTCAGTGGCAAGGAGCCTATTGCAATGTAATTTAAAACACTCACACGAGGACAAATCTGTCGGCTCCACTTCAAAATAATCCTGAACCCGGCAAGGAAAACATTTACAAATGCTGCTTCCAGCAGCCTAACAGAACCTTCCCAAGACACGTGAGATGTTTCTGACTGGCACGGAGTGCACCATTAAAGGACACTGTCACCTCAAATCAGCAGAAAAGGCAAGACCAACAACATATATTCAAAGAAAATAAAGCCCCACGCAACTTCAGCTAATAAGAAGCATGTTCATCCTAAAAATGAACAGTGTGTGCTCATCCAAGCGACACAGAAATGTTCTAAAGTAGTGTGACCACATTAAATCACTGTCTCCGTTTCTCTCCATGCATCACCCCTTTCCACTCCAACATCAGCGCTCCGGCCATGAGTGTCAGGACTGCAGCTCCCCACCTCTGCCCTCCTCTGATTTTCCAAGAGCACTTTCCGACGTCCTTCCCAGCCCAGCCCCCTCTCCCAGTCTCAAAAAGGTTGCGGGGAGTTGAGGACTAAGGAACTGGCAGGCACCCTTCTGGCGGGAGGGCGAGGGGCGGGGGTGGGGGTGGGCTGCTGGAGTTGGTTCTTTGCAGCGACCCAAATTACATAGAGCTTTTCCCATAGCGGCGCCTGGGGGAGTATCTCCAATCCCCCCACCCCAACCCACGCCCCCGGCCCATCTTCCCAAAAGAAAGCCTTGGAAACTAAGCGGGAGGAATAACTTGGGAAAACCATTTTAATAAATCACTCCAACTCACCTGGTTTGGGATTTTTCTCCCCACCCCAGGCATAAACAGAAACGATGTGTGAATGAGTCACGCACGCAAGGGAAGGTGCGGCGATGTCCTAAATCCAAGGGCTGGAGTCAGTCAGTCCCTGCCCCGGTGCCGCTGCTACTCTGAGCTCAGCTGGAGCGAGCGGCAATCGCAAGCCCAGCGGCAGCAAGGGGTGGGTAGGATCTTAGCACAATGAATGCAGTGGGGTTTTTGCAATGACATCATCTCTCTGTACGAGCGGCCCCAATAGCCATGCTCGGGTGCGATGCATTCTGGGAATTGTAGTCTTCTGGTGGCCAGACAGGACGCCACGGTTATTGCTGGAACTACAATACCCAAGATGCGCCGAGGTCGGACGCGCCCGGAGAGGAGGAGTGGAGGGGATTGGCCGCCATGTTAGGAGCGACCGGGCGGCTCAGTGGAGCTAGTGAATGTGTTGGAAGCGCAGGAGCCGAAGAGTCGTGCGGTAGGGATGGTGAGGTGGAGGATCAGCCGCCTGGAGCGCCTTGGGGATCGACCTGGGAGCGCGGCGAAGGCCTCCCTGAGGGCTTCTGTTGGGCAGGTCTGATAAGAGGTGGCGTGTAGGGGCCGTGTGAGCCTCGGCCTCACGGTCCTTCAGGGCTTTCACAGGGCCTCTTGCTCCATTTTCTAACTGAGGAATTTCAGGAAGCCTTTTACGTCTGGGCTTGGAGGAATAGAACAGTCGGAGCCGTAGGTGTCTGTGGAGGTGCAGGGACCCTGAGCGGCTATGCTTGCGCCTGGAAGCGGTGTAGACCGGGTTCACCCGCTGGGGTAACTCTCGTAGTCTCCTTCGTTTCCCAACTCACGTACCCTCTTCTCCCTGTTTCCCTCCAGTGTTTTTTTTTTGTTGTTGTTGGTTTTTTGGTATAAAGATGACAAGCGAAGAGGTCCAAAGAAATCGCCGTTGAAAGATAGAAGAGCTGGGAAGGGAGGGACGATGAGTTGGACCTGCAAAAAGGAAAGGACATAGAGGGGCCTCCGGGAGATATACAGTCTGTGACCCGCTTTAAAACGACTTGTCACCAGGCAGCAAAGGCAGGGCATAATGAAAGGGGATATTATTGATGATAGGCTTGTTGAAGACCGGAGATGTGTTGCTAAGTAAACCTCTGTTGCTCTTGGATACACCTAAACTTCTGTGCTGAAATACTGCAAAGACGCCGAGTTCATTAGCAAGGATCACCAGTTTTATCTTTTTAGTGTTTAATTTGTGATACTTCATATGTATGATTGCTTTAAGACTTTTACGTTATTTGCTCAGTATTTTAAATGAACTGTATTTTTCTTCACTCGTGGTACTAAAACAGTGCTGTGTGTTTCCTTTACAGAAGCTGTCTACGGTGTGGAGAGATGGGAAATTTAATTTCCTTTTGAAAGTATCAAAAGGGTTAAAAGTGCTGATATATGTGTTTTGTGTTTTTTTTTCTCCCCTCTGGTTTTGTACTTTATTCTGAAAACAAAATTAATAGGTTTGTTTGAGTCAGTGAAGGTATGTACTACACCTTTCTATTAGTTGTTAATAAAACTAATGATTAGTAAGCCCTTCTATCAAAGATAAGCCCTTCTATCAAAGAATGGTGGGCAGACTGATTAAAACTAACCAACACACAGTAGTATTAATCTCTCAGATGTATGCACACGATGATTATAAAATGCTTTTCAGAGACTAAAACATGTCATGTTTCTGGGAACAAACTACAAGATTAATGGTTTTCATTCTTAAGCAATGGTAATATGTGATGGTAAGTATTAGAAAAGGAACAAAATGTTGGGTGCTTTCTTTCAGACCTTCAATGTAGTGAATTTTAATCATTTTTTAAGATTAAGCAGTCACCTTTGAGTTACTGTGGAAGACCAGTTTGTAGGGGAAAAAAATAACAGACTGCTTAGAAATCCGGTGTGGAAAATAATAGACCTGTGTAATACAGTGATTTCTGTTAAGTGTCATGTATTTGAGTAGCTTGAAGTTTTTCTAGCTTTTATATGCCACAGACAGCTAACCATAAATACATGAAACAAATATATTGAATATATTTTAAAAGAATCTACAACTACATTCCTAAATTTTAGGAAAAAGTTTTGCACTCCTCTTTAGAAATATGATTTGCAAATTAATATTTGGTGGCACCAGCTTCTGAAAGAATAGCTTGTGCCCCAGAGAAAACAATGAATTAGGGAAATATTTTAAGTGGAATTACGTGTGCCTTACATAAAGCAAACTACATTTTTTTCAATCAGAAAAGATGGGGCATTGATTTATATTATAACTTTGGGACATTGTAATGTAATTTTAGGTACTTCATAAGAGAGCATTAGGTTGGTTGGTTTGTTTGTTTTGAAACTATTTCAGGCTGGCCTTGAACTCACTATATAGCCCAGGCTGGTCTCAAACTCACTGCTATGTTCTGCCTCAGCCTCCTCAGTGCTGGGATTAGAGGCATACACTGCCATGCCCAGCTGGATCAGTTAAAGCAAGGCATTTTTCCAACAAATACGTGTCAGGATCACTTACAAAAATCCTACAAATACATAACTGTTGCCTGTCCCTCCCAGTGAATTGCCAAGTCAACCAAGTACTGTGGATTTTTAAAACTAGGTGAGTATGGAGGTTGGGTGCAATAGTATTTATCTTCAGCCTCTATTTGTATTTTTTTTCCCTGTAAAGCGAGTAATAACAAGTCTTGGCAAAGATATTTGGTTTATTGCTTATTTTACCTATGACTGAATCATGAAAATATATACATGAGGAATTCCCCTCATGATCTACTTATATAATGGCATTGTGGGGTGGGCACATTTCAGGGTGTGGAGAAAATACCAATGTTAACCTCAGCCATCACAATATTCTGATTTACCTGGGTGTTTCCAGGATGAGGTTTATCCTAATACAAGGTGGGTACTCTAAACCCAAGTCTTCATCTCAACTTTCTTTGTATACCTTTTTGTTTGTTTTGTTTTGTTTTTTAAGGGAGAAAGGTTTATTTAGCTCACAGTTTGTAGAGGTTTCAGTTCAGAATTGGCTGGCTTCAAGGCAGGTTCACACAAGGGCAGAGAGACAACAAACAGGTTCGTGGCAGCAGAAGACAACAAAAATGAGGGAAGGGAAAGAGAATGCCTGTATACCAGTAATGTCGGATTTTATTTATGTCTCGAGTTTCAGTCTTAAGACTTCCATTTTTAATGGTCATATTTGTGTCCTAAAATTGTTTAGCTTTTTTTCCCCCTCGTGTTTCTTGCTGCTTTTGGGGCAGTTTATCAGCACTTTTTCTTGCCTTTCAGCTTGGTAGATTATTTTCCCCAGATAAACTAGTAACAATAAAAAGCTGCTGGGTCCCAGCACTCGGGAGGCTGAGGTAGGAGGAGCGTTGTGAGTTCGAGACCAGCTAGGGCTACAATGCGAGCGCAAGGTTGGCCTGAGCTACACAGTGCGACCCTGCCTCAAAAAACTAGGACCGGGAGTTTGACTCAGTGACTTAAGCGCCTGTCTGACAGGTGCAAGGTTGTGAGTTCAATCCCCGGTGCCGCAAAAAAAAAAAAAAAAAAAAGCTGCTGGGTTTCAGTTGTGAGAAGTGAATGAGTAGGAATGAGGAAGAGGTAAAGATAACTTTTGGCTATGAAAGAGACAATGTGTCAGAAGACAAGATTGGAAGGATTTTAAGATCAGAGAAGCATGAATATATTTAAATCCCGTTTAGAAACCAAAATCCCATTCTACCTCAGGGCAGTGTGATCACTTTGCCAAGGGAATCTGAAGACACTTGAAATTCTTCCCTGGCCTGAAAATCTGCCAGGAGGTAAGAGGGAAGATCTCCAGTGCTTTTATAACTTCGTCTACATGATTTTCACTTGATAAAATATTTTACTTGCTCAGTTTACATTTTTCAGGTTTTTCATGGTTGCCTACTTAACCAAATTGGTACTTGAAAAATAATGTGTTCAATTCTTCTAAACAGGAAAGAAAAAAAAAAAAAGACCATGAGCCTCTCTTAAGAAATCAACATTATTCTGTAAAGGTATTTGCTCTTTCACAGCTTATCATTAATACTTAAGGCAGACCAAGCAGGGATCCCCACAACCACGATTAAGCAGTTGATATTAGGTTGAAGCAGAAGATTAGGCTTGAACAGAATTTGACCCTTCCCAGCCATGGTTATCAATATCAACTATGTCAGATATTTACCATTGTATTACATCCTCGTAATGAATGATTGTGAAAAAAGGAGAAAACATACAAGCAGAAAAGTGACTGATGGCTACAAAATTCTACAGAAAGTAGGTAATCCAGTTCTAACAAATTTTACTTGAAGTCAACCTCATCCCATAATGAGCTGCTTTTCTCTTGGAGATTTAACTGGCAGAATAAATGAGAGGAAAAAAAAAGTGAAAGAAGGGAGAAATAAAATGTTCAGGATTTTTTTTTTAATGTGTCAAAGGGAATTAAGGTTAGTAAATTTACATAAACTAATTCAGAGTCTTCAGATTTTCACACTAGTCCATTCAGATGTGATTTATTCTCGTGAAGTGTACACCAATAGGAATAACCTTAAGTATTTCCAAGAAAATACTGGCTGCCAACTGATTTGCTCTCTGTTGTAAGTTAACATATTTTGAACTGTTAAGGAATAATGTAAGGCCTATCCATTTTGGATCCAAAAAATTACCCTTATACCCCAACTTTGTGCTCAGGCTATGAATTTTTTTTTTTTTTCTCTCATTACCAGGGATCAAACTCTCAACCTTGTGCCTGCTAGGCAGGCGCATAAGCCACTGAACCAAACTCCAGACCCTATTTTTTTTTAAGCAGGGTCACACTATGTAGTTCAGGCTGGCCTTGCTCATGTTGTGGCCCAAGCCGGCCTCAAACTCACAATGCTCAGCCTCCTGAGGGCTGGGATTAAAGGCATGCGTCCCCTTGCCTGGCATATGACTTTTTTTTTTTTTTTTTTTTTTTTTTTTTTTTTTTTTTGGTGGCACCAGAGATTGAACTCACAACCTCGCGCCTGTCAGACAGGCGCTTAAGTCACTGAGCCAAACTCCCAGCCCTATATGACCTATTTCTAAAATATGTGTCTTAGTTATTTTCACATCACTGAGACAGTACCCAAAACCCACAGCCTAAAGCAGAGATTTACTTTGGTTCACAGTCTGTAGGTTAACTCCATAGTCAGCAGGCTCCAAAGCAGGACTGCATAGCTGAGGAAAAATGGTTCATGATGTGGCGGGCAGGAACAAACCATCAAGGGAGGAGGGGGATATACCATGCCATACTGTGCATTCAGTGATCCACTTCCACCAACCAAGATTTGCTTCCCAACAGCACATTTAGCTATAAACTCAGTGGAGTAATCTGATGAGTATCATGTACCCATGAACCAGTCACTCCCCAGAGCGCCAACTATGAAGCCATGAGGCTTTGGGAGAATGTGCATACAGTATAAACCATAGCAAGACAATCCACCATTCTCACCACTTCCAACTGGAAGGAGGGAGAAATGTGAAAACAAAGGTAACTTGCTGTGGGGCAAGCATGCCCAAATTGTAAGCTATTTAATACCCCTCTGTACTGCTAAATTAATTAATTCAGGAGATTAGTTACTAAACAATTACTGGAATACCTGCTTGGTACTTTGAGGTAAGAAAAACTACGTAGTTTAAAGACAAGATTAAAACTCAAAGGACATGTATACTCCCTTGTAGCTTGAGGTAATTTTTTTTAAAGAGCAGAATATATTGAAAGAAAAAAAGCTTCTGTCAGAGACAGAAGGGGTCCCCAGCAGGTTGCCTGGTAATCCTAAATTATTAGAGTATGTTGGTTGTCTGTTCAGTTAAAATACATTCAACAGTTTACAGATACTTGGAAAATAATTACTGTCATAGCACAGGAACATGTTATTAGAGTATTTGTGTACTAGTTGAGGTCAAAATAGAACTGCAGATGGATAATTTCACTTAGGATCATCACCATATGATTGTGAGAGATTAATCACTGAGTAAGTGCTTTAGAAATAGATGTTTCAGTCAATACTATGTAACTTAGGCATATTCATCTTTCTGAGACTTCAATCTTAGAATAAGCCTACTTCATTGGTTTTCTTAATTAAGAAAAGGGTTTAATACTCAAAGGCAGTGTAGTATACAGTGATGGCAATCCTGTGGTGCTGTGCTGCAGCCAGTTCTTTGTTATCATTGAAAGCTCTAAAAAGTTTGCTATTACTGGCATAGGGTCTGTATGGATTGAAATTACACTGGGCAATCACTGCTGACCAGGAGCAAGCTAACTGTATACCTCTGCTTCATTTGTTAGATGAAATAAACCTTTTCTCACTAGGTTGCTATAAGAAATGAAGCTCTGTTGCATGAGATCACTTTTTAAGGCAAAAATGACTTTGCCCAATGATTCACTGCAATTGCATGTATTAAAAATTAGACCCTTTTAGCCAGGTAGGGGGCACATACCTAATCCCAGCACTTGGGAGGCTAAGGCAAGAGGATTGCTGTGAATTTGAGGCATAAATTTAAGCTACATAAATTTAAGGCCTACCTCCACTACACAGACCTTGTCTCCAAAAAAACCCTCTGTATTATGAAGACTGATGTGTGTTAGATATTTTAAAGATGGTGTCCCCTCGATTTTAACTGCTTATCAGATATCTGGCTTAGTAAATGATACTTTATATGCTATATAAATATCGTGTGTATATGAACAGTTAACTGAAGAGCTAGCTCTATTTCATCACTGGCACTTTAAAGACTGAGTTAGGAAAATGTCTGAGTAGTATAAATACAACCATTTTCAGGATTTGACCTGCAGGTGGCTAAAGTGAGTTCAGGCTGTCTGGCCCACTTGAAGAATGTTAGATCTATAGGAACACCAAAGACACAAGTGGGAAGAACCGCTTCAGAGTCAAGCCTGAGATCTCAATTCTGCTCTGATTGTTAGAATCTGGTATCAGCTTAGAAAAAT
>RJWM01043086.1:0-14006 GCA_004363535.1 Dasyprocta punctata
GCCTTAAACTTACAGTGATCATCCTGCCTCAGCCTCCCAAGTACTGGAACTGCAGTCATGTGCCACCATACCTGGTTTAAACTCAGAAATTTTTAATGGAGGAGTCTTATGAAAGGCCTAGGATTTTTTTTCTTCATAGGTGTTTCTTGTGTCTTTGTTTTAAAGAAAATTCCCTGGTTTTCTTTGGTTTGGTTCAGTTTTTTTTCTTTTCTTTTTTTTTTTTCCCCTGGTGTGCCTGGGATTGAACTCACAACCTCGTGCCTGCCAGACAGGCACTTAGGCCGCTGAGCTAAATACCTGGCCCTATTTTTTGAGACAGGGTCTCACTATGTAGTTCAGGCTGGCCTTGAGCTCATTTTGTAGCCCAGGCTGGTCTCAAACTCACAACGATCCTCTTGCTTCAGCCTTGGTTTGGTTTGGTTTTTGTATTCTCTTTCATCATAGGGTCTTAAACCCAGGGCCCTGAGGTGGATGGAGTGTTGTGAGTTCTAGGCTGGGCTGAAGTACATAGTGTGACCCTGTCTCAAAAGAAAGAGAGTCAAGCCGGGCGTGGTGGCGCACGCCTTTAATCCCAGCACTCGGGAGGCTGAGGTAGGCGGAGCATTGTGGGTTCGAGGCCGGCTTGGGCTACAACCTGAGCGCAAGGCCGGCCTGAGCTACACAGTGCGACCCTGCCTCGAAAAACCAGGGTCGGGAGTTTGGTTCAGTGCCTTAAGCGTCTGCCCTGGCAGGCGCAAGGTTGTGAGTTCAATCCCCGGTGCCGTAAAAAAAAAAAAAAAAAGGAAAGAGAGTCAGGAGTTTGGCTCAGTGGCTTAAGCACCTGCCAGGCAGGAGCAAGGGTGTGAATTCAAGCCCCAGTACCGCAAAACAACAACAACAACAACAAAAAACAGGGCCTTGTGCGTGCTAGGCAAGCACTTTACCACTGAGCTGCACTCCCTTCCCCTAGGTTATTTTAATAATCAGTTTGGGAATCGTGGTCTAGACGCTAATATATTATGGATGCATTGACTCATACAGCACAAACGTGAGTGAGCCATTAATGTAGCTTCAGTACATGTTTTGATTAGGGGTAATTGTTTAAAAGGGTAGGGCTGCTTGACGCCAGCAAGTTTGAGAACAGCATGAGGAACAGTGAGACCCCATCTGAGAGAAAGAGAGACAGACAGACAGAGAGAGATTTAATTCATTTTAAGCTATGCATTTAAAAACAACTAGCCATCTTGTGCGATGTGGTGAGTTTGATCCCCGGTGCCCCAAAAAAAACCAAAAACAAAAACAAAAAAAACTAGCCAGGCGTGTTGGTGCACGCCTTTCATCCCAGCACTTGGGAGGATGAGGTAGGAGGAGCGTTGTGAGTTTGAGGCCAACTTGGGCTACAATGTGAGGAGGCTGGCCTGAACTACATAGTGTGACCCTGCCTAGAAAAACTAGGGCCAGGAGTTTGGCTCAGTGGCTTAAGCGCCTGCCCAGCAGGTGTGCGGTTGTGAGTTCAATCCCCAGTGCCACAAAAATAAATAAATTAAAATAAAATAAAATAAAAAAAACTTACTTTATAGTACTTAGGGTTGAACTCAGGGCCGTCACACTGAGCTGCATCTCTAGCCCTTTTTTTTTTTAAGTTTTGAAACAAGTCTGGCTAAGTCACTTTAAGTTGCCCACTCTAGGTTCAAACTTGTCATCATCCTATCTCAACCTCCCGGAGTACTGGAATGATGATAGATATGTGTCACCACACCTGACCCTAGGTTATATATTTTTTGAAGGCAGAAATTATTTCTCCCTGGTTAATAGTTACATTGTTTTTGTGTGTGGTGAAAGGCATCAAACCCAGGGTCTCACACTTACTAGGCAAGTGCTCTACTACTGAGCTACACTCCACCCCCTATAGTTATAGTCTTAGCATCTGGTACCAGACTGATGAATGAATGAAGATTTGAGCCACTAAATACCATGAAGAGTTAAACAATAGACTCCATTGGGAAGGTTCTTTCTGTAAGACTGATCTTTTTCAAAAAATAATCTGGAAGTTGAATCCTGGAAGGGAAAAGGAATTAGGTTGGTAAAGGGGTGGAAGAAAACATTTTAGGTAGAGGAAGGTATGAGCAAAGGTAGGAGAGCACAGAACAGAACAGAACAGTGACAGATACTTCTGGAATCTTTTCAGAAACCTAATGATAGTGAAAGGCATATTTAATTGTGGCTGTGAGGTCTGCTGGGAATTGTGTTTTGTGTGCAAGTTTTTGTGCATGTGAGGAATAAATATAAAATATACCCATGCTGATGGAAAACTTCGTGTTGATCTGGCTCTTTGTGTCCATAGCCTATTGCAAGGCCTGTTTGAAGCTTTGTGTGCCTCTCAGACAGAATTTAGTTATTCTTAATCTGTGTGCATGTAGGATGGTAGCAATATCTGTAACATTACATTTACTTATTTTCATGTTTCATTTGACTAATAGCCTTGACCATGTCTTTACTAATTTCCAGGCTATAGCATGTAGTAGACTTTAGTTAAGTGTCTGATGGAGAACTAAAGGTATAGGTCTGTGGGAGAGCACTTGCCTAGCATGCATGAGACCCTGAGTTCATCCCCAGCACTGCAGGGAATAAAAAAATAAGGGAAAAAGCGTATTTGGTTGATAATCAAACAAGTGGATATTTATACCCAGCATCTTCCACACTAAATAGAAATCGTGTTCATCTTCGTATCCTTTTCTATTGCAGCTATTTGTAGTAGATGTCGAGACAAGCCAGATCACCAAGATCCCCATTTTGAAGGACCGGGAGCCTGGAGGTGTGACTCAGCAGGGTTGTGGCATCCATGCAATTGAGCTGAATCCCTCTAGAACACTGTTAGCCACAGGAGGAGACAACCCCAACAGTCTTGCCATCTATCGACTGCCTACACTAGATCCTGTGTGTGTAGGAGATGTAAGTTTTCTCAATAGTTGTAGTTAGAGGTAACCTTGCTTTAAAACAGGGACTAGAGGGTAACATGTCTATGTGGGTGGAGTGGTTTCCTTTAGGTATCTGTTGATTCTAGGAACATCAGGTGAGGTATAGGGTGATGATGGCAGAAGAGAGACTGGACTCCACAGGGTATAACAAGTATGTTGACAGAAGAGCATATGTTTCATGAAGGAGCACACCTCAGGAGCCAAGAACAGTGGGTTGCTATCTGAATCCACAATGTCCACAAATCTCCCAGTGTAGAGTCAGAGAGCAAGTTTTTTAAATCATCCATTCAGCACCTATGGAGACTTCTCTATTCAGGCATTGTTTTAGATCCTAGTGAACGTAGAGCAAATGAGACAGATTAGGCCCCTTACTCTCCTGAAGCCTGCATTGTGATGAAGTGTGACATATAAATCATATGAACCAATAACTTACTTTCCAGTAATATGTCAGAACATGATATGTGCTACAGAGAAGAGTAACAGAAGGGTAAAAGAATAGAAGACAGGAGATGATGTTGTATCAGAGGATAGTCAGAGAAAGCCTCATTATGAAGATACTTGAATAGGAACACTTAAGGAAATGAGATACAAGTCTTGTAGTGTTCCAGACGGAAAATAGGAGCCTTAGATATCCTGAGTAGAAAGCAAGAGTTCTGCATACAAGGAACATGTTTGTTACCTGCAGTAATACCTATGTCTTTTCAGCTTTGACCCTCAAGAAAGAGGCCGGGTACTATGGCACATGCCTATAAGTTAAAATTCAAGTCCAGCCTAGGCAATTTAACAAAACTCTTTCATAACAAAACAGAACACAAACTGAGATTACACCTATAACCCAAGCACTCTGAGAGGATGAGGGAAGATCATGAGTTCAAGCACAATCTGGGCAATTTAACAACTTACTGAGATCCTTTCTCAAATGGAAAAATTTTAAAAAGGCCCAGGAGCTGGGCGTGGTGGCACACGCCTTTAATCCCAGCACTCAGGAGGCTAAGGTAGGAGGAGCGTTGTGAGGTCGAGGCCCGCCTGGGCTATGACGCGAGCACAAGGCTGGCCTGAGCTACATAGTGCGACCCTGCCTCAAAAAAAAAAAAACTAGGGCCGGGAGTTTGGCTCAGTGGCTTAAGCACCTGCCCTGGCAGGTGCGAGGTTGTGAGTTCAATCCCCAGTGCTGCAAAAAAAAAAAAAAAGGTAAAGATTCTGAGTTGAGATCAAGCCCTATGGGTTGAGATCACCAGTAACCACAGTTGCAGTTTTTTCAAAGATATTTTTAGTGAGACTTGAATGTTTTCAAGACGGTTCATTATAATCCTACTTCAATGATTTATTTTTTTGTTTCCCTCCCTGTACCTGTCATTCTTCCCTCCAAGGATGGACACAAGGACTGGATCTTTTCTATTGCATGGATCAGCGATACTATGGCAGTGTCTGGTAAAGTTACCTTTTTTCGGGAGCTTTTGGTGTGGTAGGGACATAGGGCTGGAGTTTGAGAAGCAGTAGTAGTATTTTAGGAAATAGCCTGGTAAACAGAAACACCAGGAATCCAGAGCTCTTGTTTCCAATATTTGCTCTTCCTCTGTCACCACGTAAGTGGATAAATCATTTCCCCTATATTGTAACTTTCTTATCTGTAAGGTGGAGATGCTAGCATATTCATCTATTATTCATGCTCTATCTTGTTTCTATTTATTCATTCATTCATTCATTCATTCATTCATTTATTTGTCAGGACCAGGGATCGAACTCACAGCCTCACGCCTGTCAGGCAGGTGCTTAAGCCACTGAGCCGAACTCCCAGCCCTAATTTTTTTTTTTGAGGCAGGGTCACACTATGTAGTTCAGGCTGGCCTTGCTCATGTTGTAGCCCAAGCTGGCCTCGAACTCACAACACTGCACCTACCTCAGCCTCCCAAGTGCTGGTGTTAAAGGCGTGCGCCACCACACCCGCTACTCTATCTTGTTTCAAAAAGCATGTATAATAGCGTGTTGTGGCTATGGCATGTCGTGGCTAGACACAGTTTTGTTGGGCTTCATTGAGGTTATGGTGATAAATGTGTTCTGGAAATGCTGATGTGATCTCCAGAGTATGAGAAGCAATTATTATGATTTGGAGGATTTCTTTTCCAGTGGTTAGAAGAGTGGTGGGGAGAGGAGGGATAAATGCATGTAGAAAAATTAACCTACAGAATCACAGATGCTTTGTGACTACTCTCAGCAGCCTAGAAAGTCGGCTCAGAATGCTAACCAGTTTTGCTTGATACCTATAGATAAAAGCACAATCCCTCTCATTTCAGATTTCCAAGTGAGAAATCAGTGGTTACCAAACTGAGTACATGTTATTTCATAAAATCCTAAGAATAATGCTAGCGGCCGGGAGTTTGGCTCAGTGACTTAAGCGCCTGTCTGACAGATACGAGGTTCAATTCCCAGTGCCGCAAAAAAAAAACAGAATAATGCTAGCAGATTTGCACTATTAGCCTCATATCATAAGTGAGCACTTTCGTTTGTTGTTTTTTTGAGACAGGGTTTCACTATGTAGTTCAGGCTGCCCTTGAACTCACTATGTAGCCCAGGCTGGCCTTCAACTCAAGTACCCCTCCTGCCTTAGCCTCCATGGAGCTGGCATTACAGGCGTGAGTCACCATCCAGATAGATTCCCTAACATTTGATCTCCCCATGGAACAAAAGTTCCTAGCCGGGCGTGGTGGCACACTCCTTTAATCCTAGCACTCGGGAGGCTGAGGTAAGAGGAGCGTTGTGAGTTCGAGACCAGCTTGGACTACAACACGAGTGGAAGACTGACCTGAGCTATGTAGTGTGACCCTGCCTCAAAAAACTAGGACTGGGAGTTTGGCTCAGTGGCTTCAGTGCCTGTCTGGCAGGCGTGAGATTGTGAGTTCAATCCCTGGTGCCGCAAAAAAAAAAAAAAGAAAAAGAAAAAGAAAGTTCCTTTTAAGATAGAAGCTGAGAGGCTGAAGCAGGAGGATCATTGCTAGTTTGAAACTAGTCTGGGCTACAAAGTGAGTTCAAGGCCAGCCTGAACTACATAGTGAGACCCTGTCTCAAAAAATAGGGCTAGGGGTTTAGCTCAGTGGCATAAACGCCTGTCTGGCAGGCACAAGGTTGTGAGTTCAATCTCCAGTACCAAAAAAAAAAAAAAAAAAAAAGCTGAGTTGTGTCAAACTTATGGGAGACCCTCATATAAGAGTAATTTGAATAAATTTGGTTCATGGGAGCTATGACTTAGGTTTGTTTTGAGAACCTTTCAGACACTCGGGGAGTGTCTTGTGTTCTTGGGCTGATAGTGTCTACATCTGCATTTCCAGAACAATATACAGGAGTTTAAAACATTAGCTATGCCTCAAGATTGCAATCCTTCTGCCTCAGCCTCCTAGAGCACAGGAATTATAAGCGTGTGGCACCACACCCAGTTCACTGTGGTTTTTTAAGCAATCTCAATATGTCAGTGATGGCAAACCTTTTAGACGTTTCAGTGATAATAAACAGCCATCTATGGCACGCATGCCATAGATTTGCTGCCACTGCACTGTGTATTCCAGGCTGGCCTCAAACTCACAATCCTCTTGCCTTAGCATTCTGAGTCCTAGTACTGTAGGCATAAGCTACCATACCCAGCTAATATTAGCTACTCATTCAAGGCGAGGAGGGTACTGGAAATCACACTTGGGAAATCACTTTACACTGAGCTACATCCTCAGCTCTTTTTTTTTTTAATTTTAATTTTGATAAAGGAAAGTGATGATGACCCTTTGGCACATGTGCCACACCAGGCTATTTGTTACCATTGAAAGCTCCAAAAGATTTGTCATCACTGATACAGAGTCTTGCTAAGTTACCCAGAGTGGACTTAAATTTGTGATCGTGCTGCTAGGATTACAATTGTGTGCTGCCATGCCCTGTTTGTTTACCACTCTTGATATTCAGGCTAAATGTGAGTATTATCCCATGAACATTGTACCTCAATGTCGGTAGGTTTAGAATTCTCACCTCCCTTTCAGGTCTTGGACCTCCTGACCATTGAGATGTATTGACTCATGCTTCCATCTTCCAACTAACTCCATAGCCAGAGAACTAAAACTCATCTTAGGGGTAGAAGGTATAGCTCAGTGGTAGAACACTTGCTTAGTGTGCGTGAGGCCTTAGGTTCAATTCCTAGCACTGCCAAAAAGAAAAAAAAAAAAATTAACACTTATTTTAGGCTCTTCAGTCTCCTTAGATTACCAAACCATATTGATAACTATTTTTTAAAGTATCCATCAGTTTCTTTTCTACCTTCTCAGGTGTTCATCATCTACTCTTAAATTATGCCAGTATCCTTTTGTGTTTATTCTCTGTTTCTACTCTTATCTACACCTATCCCAATGTTCATGTGGCTGTCAGATTAGTACTTTAAATAATTTTCTCCAACTGGGTGTGGTGGTGCACTCCTATAATCCCAGCATTCCATTCGGGAGGCTAAGGAAGGACACCACGAGTTTGAGACTGCTCTGGGCCACGTAGTACACTCAAGACCAGTCTAAAATACATAGTGTCTTGGTTACTTTTCTCCCGTTGTTGAGACAAAATACCTGATGCCCAAAATGAAGCAAGGAAAGTTTTATTTATCTTACAGTTTTGGAGGTTTCAGTCCATACTTAGCTGGCTCCAAGGCAGGGTGGTGTGACTGAGGGGCAACTGTTCGTGGCAGCCTCAAACAGAAAGAGTGAAAAGGGCAAAAGAGGGAAAAGCACGCCTCTTCCCTCATATTGTATGCTGGTTACCCACCCCTGAGTGGGTGTAGCACTCACACCACCAATCCCAGGACTAGACAGCGAACCAATCACAAACACTATATTCAGTCGCCTTCATGACTGCATGAGACTTGGGAAGCCACCCAGACACAAACTGTAACACATAGCAAGACCCCTTGTCGCAAAAAAACCAGAAAGAGAAAGAAAGGGGAGAGGGGAAGGGAGGGAGGAAAGAATAGAAAGGAAAGGAAAAGAACAGAGAGAGAAAGAAATCCCACTAGGTTGTTCTTTTAGCACTTTTTTTTTTACTTGCAGTATGGGTCATTAAATCCAAAGGCTGTAAATGAGCTAACATCCTCACCCATTTTATTTTGTTTTTTATTTTGTTTTTATTTATTTTGGAGGGAGCGTTGAGACAGGGTCTTGCTATGTAGTTCAGCCTGCCCTTGAACTCATGTAGCCCAGGCTGGCCTTGAACTCTTGGTGATTCTCCTGCCTTAGGATCCTGAGTGCTGGATTATAGGTTTGTGCCAGCTGCCCAGTTTGTTTGTTTGTTTGTTTAGACAAGGATTTGCTGTGTAGCCCAGACTGGTTTTGAACTCTCTATGTGGCCCAGGCAGGCCTCAAAACACTCCTCCTGCTATAGCCTCCCCAGTGTTGGGATTATAGGCGTGCGCCACCACCCAGCTATTTTTGAGACAAATTCTTGCTGTGTTGCTCCTGCTGCCTTGGAATTTGTGATTTTTTTTTTTTGCCACAGCTTCCTAAATAGCTGGGCTTACAGGAATGCACTACCACAGCTGACAGTGTGTACCCCAGCTACCAAGGAGGCTGAGGCAGAAGGATCACAAGTTCAGAGCCAACCTGGACAATTTAACAAGACCTTCTCTCAAAGAAATTAAAAATAAAATAAGAATTGGCTGTGTACAGCAGTAGTATTACATTTGCTTAGATGATCCTGGTTCTAGGTTCAATCCTCACTAGAGCCCCCATCCCCAAAAAGCAAATTAAGATCACATAGTGGGGTGGATATATGGATAGATATGTGATGAGGAAAGTATAATAAAATGTTAATAGTAGAAGAGTAGGTAGATAATCACTGTAAAATTTTTTCTATATCATTATGCTTAAATTTCTTTTTTTTTAGTGCACATGCTAGGCAAGTTCACTACCACTGAGCTACCCTGCCCACCCTGATCTTTTTTTATAATAACACTTTGAGGGGGAAAATGAGATTCCATTGTACACAAACAAATATTTTGTTAGCCTGGATGGGTAGCTCAATAATAGAACGCTTGGCGTGATATGGACAAGGCCCTAGACTTGATCTCTAACACTGTAAAAATCATTATCACCTTCTAGAAAAACACAGTTATCTAATTATCTCACCCTGAAGCTTAAATCTGTGAGTGATTTCTTCAGTACTGGGGATTGAACTCAGGGTCCCAAACCCTGTACCACTGAGTTATATCCCCACTTGGCTGGAAAAGGAATTTTAAAACATTATTTTTAGCTGGGTGTGGTGCTGCACGCCTGTAATCCCAGCACTCAGGAGACTGAGGCAGGAGGATCGTTCCAAGTTCAAGACCAGCCTGGGCTACAAAGTGAGCTCAAGGCCAACCTGAACTGCATAATAAGACCCTGTCTCAAAAGTGCTTTTAAAAAAACCCAAAAACAAAAACCCCATGTGGTAATGCCAGCTACTTGGGAGACTGAGGCAGGAGGATTTGCAAGTTTGGGGCCAGCAGGGCAACTTAGCTAGGCCCTGTTTTAAAATAAAAATGAGAATGTAGTTCAGTGGTAGAGCAGTTGCTTAGCATGAACAAGACCCTGGCATCTATCCCTAGTACTAAAAATAAAAAACTGTTTTCAGTATTGGGAATTCAATCTAGGACTTTCATAACACTTAAGCTACATCACCAACCCCTTTTTTTTTTTTTTTTTTTAGATAGGGTCTTGCTAAATTACCCAGACTGGGTTTCAGGTTGTGACCCTTCTGCTACCACCTCCCAGAGTGTTGGGATTATAGACACGTGATGCCACGCCTGTCTGAAGCAGTCTTTCTGAATAAGGGGGATGGTAGCCTCTGTATCCATGGAAAACTTTAAGGAAACCCATGGATTTCCTTGAGTGTACATTGTAGCGATTTACTAGGGGCCAGGTTATGTAGCTCAGAGGTGGAGTACTTGCCTAAAATCCATGAGGCCCAGGGTTAGTTCCCCAGCACCATGAAAGAGAGGGAGTGGGATGAAACACAAGGGAGATGGTGTTAGGGAGGGGATGTAGGAGAGAAAGATGTGTTTCAAGTACAGTTGGACTTCTTCGTACATGCCTATAATCCCAGCACTCTACGCGGCTGAGGCAGGAGGGTTACAAGTCCAAGTCCCACCTCAGAGGACTTTGCAATTTAGCCAGATCCTATTTCAAAATAAAAACTGGGGATGTAGTTTAGTGTAAAAGCCCTGGGTTCAGTTTGACACACACACAAAGTTAAGTATCACTGATCTAGAGCAGAGCTTTCCACAGCCTATTTGCCCACTGCAAGTGACATATGAATGTATGTTAGGTGACAAATATTAATCCTGGAAAATAAATGGGCTTTATTATACTGTGTAAAATTTTCTTCTTAAAATTTCAGTCAGCCGGGCGTGGTGGCGCACGCCTTTAATCCCAGCGCTCAGGAGACTGAGGTAGGAGGAGTGTTGTGAGTTCGAGGCCGGCTTGGTCTACAACGTGAGTGCAAGGCCAGCCTGAACTACACAGTGCGACCCTGCCTCAAAAAACCAGGGTCGGGAGTTCGGCTCAGTGACTTAAGCGCCTGTCAGACAAGGCGCGAGGTTGTGAGTTCAATCCCCGGTGCTGCAAAAAAAAAAAAAAAATTCCAGTGATTTTTTTTTTTTTTTTTGCAGCACCGGGGATCGAACTCACAACCTCACACCTGCCAGACAGGTGCTTAAGCCACTGAGCCAAACTCCTGGCCCTAGTTTTTTTGAGGCAGGGTTGCACTGTATAGCTCAGGTCGGCCTCCTCACATTGTAGCCCAAGCTGGCCTCGAACTCACAACACTCCTCCTACCTCAACCTCCTGTCCACTAGTGATTTTAAACTGCTGAAAGGTTGTATTTTAACTCCTAGATCTTAGCTGAATCATTTTATTTTATTTATTTTATTTTTGGTACCGAGGATTGAACTCATGACCTCACGCTTCCCAGGCAGGCACTTGTGCCGCTGAGCTGAATCCCCAGCCCTCATTTTAAATAACTATTAAAATTACTCCTGCCAAGAGCTAGGCGTGCTGGCACATGCCTTTAATCCCAGCACTTGGGAGGCTGAGTAGGCGTAGCGTTGTGAGTTTGAGGCCGACTTGGGCTACAACTCGAGCGCAAGCTGGCCTGAGCTACATAGTGCAACCCTGTCTCAAAAAAACTAGGACCGGGAGTTTGTCACAGTGACTTGCGTGCCTGCCTGGCAGGTGTGAGGTTGTGAGTTCGATCCCTGGTGCCACCAAAAGACAATAATAATAAAAAATAAATAAATAAAATTACTCCTGCCAGCTGGGGTTGTAACTCACTGGTAAAGCACCTGCCTGGCATTTGTAAAACCTCTATTTGTAACCTAATACCACCCAAAAAAATGTAAAAATGCCTACTTCTCTGTCATCTGGCCAAAGTACAGTACAGATAAGGATGATGCCAAGAACTAATTATAGTCCTTGTCTTCTGTGGAAGTGTCCCATGGAGGTTTGAATGTATTTGACATCTGTGGTCTCTGCTGTACAGGCTCACGTGATGGTTCTATGGGACTCTGGGAGGTGACAGATGATGTGTTGACCAAAAGTGATGCAAGGCACAATGTGTCACAGGTCCCTGTGTATGCTCATATCGCTCACAAGGCCTTAAAGGACATCCCAAAGGAGGACACAAACCCTGACAACTGCAAGGTCCGGGCTTTGGCCTTCAACAATAAGAACAAGGTATGAAGTCACAAAGGGATCTGTGAAGCCTGTTCTCTTAGCTTATGTCTTGGGAGATGCATTCCCCTTCCCCTCACCACATCAGTGCCTGCTGTATAGCTTGGTTCTGTGTCTGCAGAGCGCATGTTAGAGACTGAGTGATGCTAGTGAAAAATGAGACTGCCATTAATCTCTGCAGTATTTCTCTAGGTGGGCCATTTTTGTGGGTCATCATCTTAAGAGTTTCCCTAGGGCCACCCTGATTTAACTGTACCTCAATTGTAGGTGCCTTTGCAGGGGCTCTATTTTAGGATTTTTCATACTTGCCTCTAAAAGCAATCACTTTTTTTTATCCACACAGTTCAGCTCCTATTTTTTTTCACTGCTTCTCTTCACACTGTCACACAGTCTTACCTAATCATTGTGTCAGATCTCCTGACTTGAGTATTCACTCCTGTAATCCCAGTACTCAGCTTAGGCAGGAGGATCATTGGGAGTTCGAGACCAGCCTGAGCTACAAAGTGAACTCAAGGCCAGCCTGAACTGCATAATGAGACACTGTCTCAAAAAGACAAAAAAAAAAAAAAAAGTAGATACAGAGCTAGAAGAAGAGATAAGCTTCTGCAAAATCTGAACTATGTCACAGCTGAAGGGTACTTTTCTTTACCTCCTCTCTCCCATCCATATTTCTGACTGAAGTTTAAATTTCTCTCTTCTAGATTAGACCCTTTACTTACAACTCTCACACTGAGACTTAGGCAACTGGCCCTCACTTGTGTTTCTGCCTTTTTTTTTTTTTTTTTTTTTTGCGGCACCGGGGATCGAACTCACAGCCTCGCACTGGACAGACAGGCGCTTTAGCTGCTAAGCCAAACTCCCGGCCCTGGTTTTTTGAGGCAGGATCGCACTATATAGCTCAGACCAGCCTTGCACTCACGTTGTAGCCCAAGCCGGCCTCGAACTCACAACACTCCGCCTACCTCAGCCTCCCGAGTGCTGGGATTAAAGACTTGTGCCACCACGCCCAGCTTTGTGTTTCTGCTTTAACAATCCAACAGGATATTGGGAATGACGGCATAGTGAGGACTTTTGAACATGAATACCTGGATTATTGCTAGAGCTTGGGTTTCCTTCTTGCAATTCAATATGCTGTGGTCCATAGGCTGATACTTACAGGCAGTCCTGTGGTAATCATCATGACATAGGAATAAAGGAGAGGACTCTGATCTTTAGGATCTTTCCTTGCTTACCTTAACTGCTACAGATAACCTGTTTTTCATTGCTCTTGTAGGAATTGGGAGCAGTATCGCTGGATGGCTACTTTCATCTCTGGAAGGCTGAAAACACATTGTCTAAGGTATGATGAACATGGCTTAGTACTTTAATCAACAATTCACCTTATGGTTGAAATACCAAGGGCTGGCATATAGCTCACTGGTAGAGTACTTACCTAGCATGTTGAAGGCCCTGGGGCTGGTCCCCAGCATTCCAAAATAATGATTCTCCCTCAGCCTTTTCATTCTATTCTAAAACATTCAGGCTCCAGAGATCCAGGAATGTTCAGGCATAGTACGTGAAATTCAGTCTGGCATGCCTCTCTTGAAGGAGAGTCTGTTTTAAAGAGATTGGAAGAGCTAGGTACAGTGGCACATGCCTGTCATCTTATCACCTGGGAGGCTAAGACAGGAAAAGCTCCTAAGTGCTGAGATTACAGACCTACACCACCATGCCCAGTCAAACAAAATTTTTTTAAAAAGGTTTGTAAGGGCCACAGATATAATTCAGTGACACAAGCGCCTGCCTGGCAAGCACAAGGTCCTGAGTCTGATTCCTGGTACAAAAAATAATAATAATAAAAAATAAAATAACAGAATAGAACAAAAATAAATAACATAAAATAAAATGAAATAAAATGGTTAGTGAACTCGGGAGGCTGAGGCAGGAGGATTGTTGCAAGTTTGAGATAAACCTGGACACAGAGTGAGCTCAAGGCCAGCCTGAACTGCATAGTGAGACTGTCTCAAAAAGACAAAAAAAAAAAAAAAGTTTGCGAGCTGAATGTGGTGGCACACTCCTATCATCCCAGCATTCTGGAGGCTAAGGCAAAAGGATCACCACAACTTCAAGTCTGGCCTGGAGCCAGGCGTGGTGGCACATGTGTTCAATACCAGCGCTCAGGAGGTTGAGGTAGGTGGAGCATTGTGAGTTTGAGGTCGGCTTGGGCTACAATGTGAGCACTAGGCTGGCGTGGACTACATAGTGCGACCGTGTCTCAAAAAACTAGGGCCGTGAGTTTGGCTCAGAGGTTGTGAGTTCAATCCCCGGTGCCAAAAAAAAAAAAAAAAAA
>RJWM01043087.1:0-13992 GCA_004363535.1 Dasyprocta punctata
AAAAAAAAAAAAAAAAAAAAAAAAAAAAAAAAAAAAGGGAAATGAAAAAGAAAGGCTCATTCCTATTTCTTCAAGGAGCGCCAGTCTTCACCTTCACCTTGTATGGTATCCCCTGGCTTTCAGTGCACTCTTCAGCTTTCTGGCGCAGACCCTTTGGCCTCCTGATACAGACTCGCATGGAACATGATCGGCCTTCAGCTGGATCCTTTAGATTTCCAGTACAAAGATGGACTTCTGCACTGTTCCACACCAACTCTGTAGGCAGTCATTGTAAGCCAATCCTGTAAGTTCTTACATAGTTGTATATCTTGCTTATTGACTGATACAATAGGCATGCAGTGATACCACGATTTGAAGTAAACAGCAGTGTGCCTCCTTTAGAAAAGCGTACACTCTCGAGGTGAAGACAGCAGAGGGAGGGACAGCGATGAAGGATATTATTATTAGAATCATTGAATTAGAATGTTGTCTTTTTTCATGACGCCGTATGACTATTTCACTTCTGTTCTACATGGGAGCAAATTGAGGTTCACGGAAGTTAAAATATCTGAATTCACAGTTAGTAAATTCTAGAGTGAGAGTAACATGCAGATCTGCTTGTGTGTAGAGCCCAAGTTTAATTCCAAGTCTACTCTAATCTGCCTCAGAAATCTGGAGGTTAATAGGTTTTTTTTTGTTGTTGTTTGTTTGTTTTTTAAAGTTTATCATTAAGAAGTAAGTTTGTGTCTACTAGAATAGATGAAGTTGTTAGATAAAACTGAAGGTTCAAAGAAAGAAACTGGAAAAGGTAAGGCCTGGACTCACTCCCACAGACTATCTTCACAGCAGATTATAAGGAAGGAACTCAAATAAAGAGCCCAAAACCAGTGTATAGCTGATTTATAACATAATATTAGGCTCAGATTTCCAGACAAGAAATTCATTTTGAATCAATTGATATTTTAATGCTTGCTATGAACCCTAAGGATGCAACAATGCAGAAGTCACTGCGTTCTCAATGAGTTATCAGTCTTATAGGGGCTTGTGAGTTGGCAGGGAATTACCATATTGGGTCACACCTCTCTTGAGAAGACAAAGGTAGAAATGGCATGGAGTGGAAGAACATGGCTCTGTTACTCTGTCACAGAAATTCAGTAAAGCTTTCCTAAGGAGATGCTTATGCTGAGAACAGAAAAACAAGTTGAGACCAAACAGTTTGAGGGAGGAAAGTGGCATCAGGCAGGGCAAACAGTGAGGACAATGATCATGTGACAAAGAGAACATGGTGTGTTCAGGAAACTGAAAATGACTAAGTCACACTGAAGCCATGAACTGGTAAGACAGAAGAGTAGTAAATAATCAGAAAATGTAAAAAAGATTTGCTTGGCATGTTGGGTATTTGGTCTTTGCTGAGCAGGAAGCAGGGTGTTGCTAGAGGATTTTTCAGAAGCAGGATAAAATGTCCATATTTTTATTGAAAATATTACTTTCACTCCACTATTCTGTGGTACCTGTATGTCACTCTGAAGGCATGTCCTGAATTGTATGGCTTGGTGGCAATAATAAAGACAGTCAATAACAAGTTTTAGAGAGGATGTGGTGGGAAAGTTCAATGGCACAGCTACTCTGGAAATGCATCTGGAAGTTCCTCAAAGGATTAAACATAGTTACTATATGATCCCCAAATTTTCTTCTTCAATCTGGTTTTGACTATTCTAAGACTCTTGCATTTCCATATGGAATTCAGGACCACCTTATCAATTTCAGCAATAATAGAAGCTGGGACTTTTGAAATGGTTCACACTGGATCTGTAGATTGACTTAGTTAGTGTTGTCATCTTAACAACATTAAGTCTTACAATGCATAGGTACGAGATGTCTTTCCCTTTACTTAAATTTTCTTTAATTTTCTTTAACTGAGGTTTATATTTCATAGTTTTCAGTGTACGAAAGCCCTTATTTTCTTAAATTTAACTATTTTATTTTTTGATAGTATTATAAATGAAATTCCTTTGTTAAAAAAGTAAAATATTACATCCATTAGGAGATCCAGTTGTTTTAGACAGGCAAATAAAAAGCCATTAACTCATGTAGAGATGATAATGAGATATAGTTATAATGAAGATGGACAGATTGGATTGAAATCTAAAGCTAGTGAGCAGAATTAGCAGGAACTGGTGATCAATGAGGGGGCAGAATTTGTGGCCATTTTTAATTTGCAAAAGAAGGGGGTTTCTTCCTGTTACTAACAGACTCTCAGCATCTTTTCATTATGTTGGAAAAGAGTCAAAAGTAAGAAGAGATGATAAAAGATTAAACAAGGTCATTGGGAAAAGATGCAAAGAGTGTTACGACTCTGGATGAGGTGGTTAGGGTTTTATATTCTTAGATGAGAACTTTTCTTCCATGATGAGCAGGAGTAGAGCTAACATCTGAGTGCTACAGAGAACCAAGACCCCAGACTCAAGGCCCTGTGGAAGGATTTGGCAAGTAGAGAGCAGGATGGATAGGATGAATAGGTTACCTTTTTCCAGAAATGACCTGAGTACCAGTCTGATTATCAGTGCTTATGCATTGTTAAATAAGTTGTTCTAAGAGCAAATTAAAAAATATAAGGAACATGGGTTGATGTGAATAATCACTGAAAGATACAGAGAGACATAAGAAATTAGGAGAATGGTAAGATAAAAGAGTTTTTCAAGCACTGTTAAGATCCCAGTTAGCTGGAAATTATTGTTTTTGTTGGCTTTAGTCTTTCCTATTGCACAAACGCTTCTGGTCTGCCTAGATGTGAGGGCCAGAAGACTGACACCCAGACCCAAGATCAAAGCAAAGACATCAGAGAATAATGTAACTGTACAGTATAAAAGTGTGCATTTGTTTTCTCTGTTTTATTTTAAAGAGAGTAAAAACAAACAAAATGAGACATAATAAAGCCAATCAAAACAAAACAATGAAAGCAATGTAGGACTTCAAAACAAGATAACAAGCAATCGACAATGGCTACCATACTGCCTTTTATGATCCTGACAATAGCTGCCCATACCATCAGACATAATAAAATAAAACAAAATAGAACAGAATAAAATCAAACCAAGCAGAACAATGAAAACAATACAGTACTTCAGAACAAAATAGTAGGAAATTAACAATGGCTACCACCTTCCCTTTTTAGAAGTTTCCTCCCCTTTCACTTTTACAATATTTTTTGTACATTTTGAATCCCACTAATTCTTTCAGTTTTTGTACTAGGGAGACGGCACAATGTTACCCATGTGAGTCCAAACCATTTCACCCATGAGCATGATCTCAAGTTGAATCCATTTACCTACAATTGCCTTGAGATTATCCTTTATAGCTGAGTCGTTTTCCATTGCATAAAAATGCCATATATTTTTTATTCATTCTGCAGTTGGGTAAGTTACCTCTGTTTTCTCTGGGTTCCTGTCTCATGGAGCATGGTCTTCTCCCCTCCAACATTCAGCCCAAGAATTTCCTTTTGAGTCAAATGTGTTTCTTGTATACAGCATATTGTTGGATCCTGTCTCCCGATCTATTCTGCACTTTTTTTTTAATTGGTGATTTGAGGCCATCTACATTAATGGTTATGACAGACATGCACTGGCTCATCTCTGCCATGCTATTCTCCTGCCATTGCTCCTCCACTTTTCCATTCCATTCAGTTGCCTGCCCTGCTTGCTGGTTACCCTCTGCTGCTATTCCTGGAACCATGGTCATCTTTATCTCTCTAGAGTATCCTTCAGCATTCTTGTAGGGTTTGTTTGGTGGTCATGAATTCCTTTAGTTGTTTTTTGTCACGGAAGCATCTTATTTTTCCATTAATTTTGAAAGATAGTTTTGCAGAGTATATCAATCTGGGTTGGAAGTTGTTTTCTTTTAGGACTTGAAAAACTTCATTGCAAGTTCTTTTTGACTTGATGGTTTGTGTTAAGAAGTCTGCCATGATTCTGATAGGTTTTCCTTTATAGGTGATCTGTTTCTTTTCTCTAACAGCCTATAATAATCTGTTCCTATGCTGAATTTCTGGAATCTTGATTATTATATGTCTGAGCATATATTTATTTTGATTATGACTAGTTGGAGTTCTATATGTCTCACTTATCTGCATGTCAAGTTCTTTTCCTATACTTGGGAAGTTTTCTGCTATTACTTTTTCAAATAATCTTTTGATGTCATTTGTGTTGATTCCCTGCATTTTTGCTCACACATATCAGTCTTAAATTATTTTTGTCTGCATCATCTTGCAGGCATTGAATTATTATTTCCTAGTTCCTTGTTATTTTTAAGTAATCTTTCCTTTCGCAATCACTAGTTGCAATCCTGTCTTCAAGGTCTGAAAGTCTGTCTTCAGTTTCTTTCAACTGATTTTGCCAGTTTTCAATGGAGGTTTTAATTTCCTGGATATCTCTTTGAATCTGTTTCATGGGTTGTAATTCTTTCTTGTATTGTTCATTCAAGATTTCCATCATTTTAATATATTCCTCTTTTTTATCTGTCTTATTTAGATATGCTCAACAATTCTTTCATTATGTTTGTCATTTTTCTTTTACTTGAGATATTATTTCTGATGTTATTACTTTTATAATCTCATGAAATTGTTTCTTTACTTCAGTTGCTATCCTTTCAGATATTTCAGGTGTTCAACTTCCAATTTCTTCTATTTCTATGTCTCCTAGACTTGTTCTGTGTGGGCTGGAGGTCCAAGGTTGCCTTTTGCTCCTTCGTGTTGACATTTTCCTGGGTTCCTCCAGAAGAGCCAGTTGTAGGATGCCAGGCACTTCCTACATTGGCTGCCCATCCCTAGTGTAGGGGAATTGGACAGGCACCTGGAATTCTCCTAACCTAGGTTCCTAGGAAGAGGGTTGTTGTGGGGCAGACATCTCCAGACACACATGCCTACAGCAAGACTCTCCAGAAAGGAGCAGATACACAGGGTGTGGCTGGTTGCTTTTCCCAGCTCATACTGGTACAAAAGTGTGAATTTAAAACATGAGCGATCCATCTGTTACAGGGATTTCCAAGATTAACTGTTGGGGAAAGTTGATGAGGACAAAGTTCCTTGGAGATGAGGAGGTCAAGTTTGAAAGTTTATATATGGTGTGTATCCTTTACTGAGTACACTGTCTGGATGAGGGAGTATCACATAAATGACGTCACTTAGAGATTTCAAAACACCTATGAAGAAAGTACTTTCATTCCAATTTCCACAGACTGGAAAAAAAATTTTAGCTAACTTTCCCCACAACAAAGGGCTTTCATCTAGAACATACAAAGAATTGAAAAAAATCAGACCCCCCAATTTAAAAAATGGGCATCAGAGATTAATACACAATTCTCAAATGAAGAAATACAAATGGCAAATAAATATGATAAAAACTGTTCAACATTATTGGTCTTTTGATAAATGCAAATTAAAACAACACTGAGATATCATGTCACTCCAGAAAGAATGGCTAACATCAAGAAACCAATGAATAACCAATGTTGGAGGAGCTATGGGGGAAAAGGAACACTTCTACATTGTTGTTTATAGGGTAGACTGGTAAAATCACTGTGGAAATCAGTGTGGAGATTCCTCAAAAAGGTAGGATTGGATGTTTCTTTTGACCCAGCTATTCCCCTTCTGGGTATTTTACCAGAAGAAATGAAAACATCGTATCACAGTGATATATGTGCACCCATGTTTATAGCTGCACGATTGGTAATAGCCAGATTTTGGAAACAACACAAACACTCATCAACTGAAGAATGAATAAAAAACATGTGGTTTTTTTATACAATAGAGTACTATTCAGCTATAAAGAAGGATAAACTACAGGCTTTTATAAGTAAATGGATGCAACTAGAGACCATACTCATAAGTGAAATAAATAGATTTGCATGTGTAAACACCATATTGTCTCGCTAGTATAAGAAGCTAAACATAGGTTGGGGATATAGCTCAGCAGCACAGCACCTGCCTAGCAAGTGCAAGGTTATGAGTTTGATCCCCAGTACAAAAACATAGAAAGAAAGAAAAAAAAGAAACTGAACATAAATAAGATCCAAAATTTATGATAGATATAGTGAAAGGGAAACAAACTGTTCAAAAGGAAATCATATTGTTTGATCAATTTTCCTGCCTGTATCTGAAAATAACAATATACAGTATAACAGTGTGCAATGTAACAATCATTGTTAAATTTCTATCATTTTGTTTTGAAATCCTGTATCACTACTGTTTTCTTTTCATTGTTGTTGTCATTTGACTTTTGTTGTTGTTTTTGTTTGTTTGTTTGCTTGATTGTTTTTTTATTTTTGTGCTTTTTTTCTCTTTAAAATAAAAAAACAACCATCCACACCTGTACCCACCTCTGACCTTGTACCCTTGACAAATCAAATGAAAGCAGCAAGGCTTCCCAGGTTTTGCACCTCAGCAAATGGGTGTCTAAGTGTGTATCTAAAAACAAATGACCAGTTCATGGTCTGTTTATTTTTCTGTTGTTTTCCTTGGGTGTACAACTCCCTACAACTAGTTAAATAATGCTGACTATGGTATATTAACTTGTCCTATATTGTTAATTATGCATAATGATTAGTTTATTATGCAGCTAATTCAGTAATACATGGGGTCTGGGAATTCTAAGAAATAGGTTTCTGTGGTGGAAGACTCCTGGATTAGAGAGAGGGAGAAGGCCCAACCTCCACCGTTCTGGCAAGGTCTGACCTTCTAACCTACTGAAAGAAGCCTCTTGGGAGAACCAAGGACAGTTCTGGCATCTAGCATTGATTGCTTCTGTTTTTTGTTTTTTGTTTTTTTCCATGAAGAGAATACCTCTTCAATAATTGCAGAAGTTAAATGGCCAGAGATATATTCATTTTGCAAGTATCATTTCAGGATAAACTTTGTTCCATTAAGGGAGTGGGTATATGTAACTTACTGAACAGCAAGAACCTTGCACTAAAAATCTGCATTATCATTATTACAGAAGCATTATTTATTCACTTGGACCTAAATTTAGCTGAGGATTCCAATTCTTTATTCAAATGTTAAAATAAATATGCTCATATGTTTATAAAAAGAGAATATTAGTAATGATGCTCATCTTTGCAAGATTAAAATTTAGGTATAATGACATAGATGAAATGAAATTAAAATTCTCATTATAGAAACATAAAACAATACAGAGCATTTGAGCCTACTATAGGCAAAATAAAGAAGAAATAAATACGAGGATATACAAGACAGAAGTTGTGGAGAGTTCCCTTTGTTACTTTTTTCGATTAATGAAATATCAACAGATTTTTTGTACTGAGTTAAAGGTTAGTTTTGGGTTCCTTGTGAGCACAGTCACCCTAAGGATTATGCATGAAATGTGAGAATTTAGCAAGAAAGAATTTTCAACTGTAGGTGGTAGTCCCCATATTGGTTAGGGTTCTCTAGAGAAACAGACTCGGTAGAAAATATATGTGTAATGATGCAGTGGTTTTTTGCTGGGCTTAGAAGCTCAGAGGTGGAAGAGTCCACAAGGACCTTCTGGATGCTGAGAGCTGGAGAATGCAGTAACTGCTCAGTCCAGGAAGACGGAAGTTTCAGAACAAAAGGAATCAAGAATGCAGCATCGGTCCATGGTCAGAGGCTTGGAAGCTCCTTGGGGAGTCACTGGTATGAGTCTGCGTTGGAAGGCTGAAGAAACCAGAGTCTGATATCCGTGGCAGCAGCAAAAGATGCACCTCCTCAGTGGAATGGAATTTCCAAAAAACATTCAAACTTCCTTCTTCCTTTTTATTCCACCCAGGCTACGAGCCTGCTGACAGCTGCCACCCACCATTGGAGTGGGTCTCCCCGCATCAGTTTGCTGGCCCTTGTGCCAGTCACCTTCGAAAATGTCCCACAGAAACACCCAACACTGTGCTTCCCTAATCCGTTATGTGTTTCCTAATCCACTCAAGGTGACAAATTGGGATTCACAGTCACAGTCTCACAGTCTCACAGTCTCACACTTCAAGCCCTGAGAAGGAGGGGCTGTCAGCTCCTTTGACAATCAGTCGCCACTGTCTTCCAAGAATCCTCACAGTCCTGCCTGTGCCACCTTCCTCAGCTGACCCCAGCCGCCATCTTTCTTTCTTCTTAATGATTACCGGCTTCTCTTCCATGACTACTGACCAAATTCTGCCAAAGGAAGAGATTCTCTTTTCATAAATTGATTGTGTTAAGTATTTATTCTCATAACAGAAAGCTTCCTGACTCAACTCTATAAGGCTCTGGACATAGTGTAAAAAGGGAACAACTTCTGGATACCAATATATTTCTTTCTGTTTCCCACTTAACTGAGTTAATGAAACATTCTTTTAGTAATTATTGATAAAGTTCACTCTAGTTTAACACAGAGCCACATAAAATTATCTCTTCCCTACAAATGGACCTCTGAATTTTGGTGAATAGTCAGAATGCAAACATGGTCCAAAATACAGCATTCTGCAATGTAGGTGGTGTAATGTGTGGCGTGTTAAGTAACCAAGGAAAGACCAGTATGACTGCTGCATTGCGGGTTATCCCTGGCCTGTATTTTATCATGAAGATGGCATTCATCCCCTGCCAAAAGGCTGTGAAAAACAAAAGGTCCTATCTTTCCCAGTATTTCTTTCTATATCCTTGGGCCCAAGCTGATCCATCTCTGGCCCATATTTTGCCCTTTGAGAATGGCACCCCTCCTCCCAGGCACTTTGTCTCACCTGGTTCCCTCTTGATAGTATGCTTTAGTCCAAATAAACTCTTGTCTTTATCTTTACTCTGGTCTTGGTGAATTCTTTTACCATCCGTTTCATCAGCCTCTTCAGGGGTATATCACATGACACATTCTAGTGACCTAAACTTTCCTTCTTGCTTACACATTGGAATTATGGCTAATCTGGCTATCAGTACAACTGATGGTAATCAGTCATTCCTTCACCAGTGCCCTACATGTAGCTTCCCAGTAATCCTGTCGGCAAGGCATCTATCTGATGAAATTTTATTTGCCCCTAATTTATGACCTTAGCTTTCTATCATTTATGTTGTGGATATCAGACTCAAGAAGTAGTCAAAGACATCAGAAACTCGGTGTAGAAGAGAAGCAACATGGAAGAAGAACAAAAGAGTTACTTTGGAGCATTCTTGGAGATTATTCTATTTTCATTCCACTTCAGTCTTTTTTACCAATATGTCCTCACAATATGTAAAAGAATGAAATGTGAGTTCATCAAAGACTAGTTAAAAATTTTTAAAAATTAAAAAAAATTAGAAATTTAAGTGCTTTTAAGAACATCAGCTATATGGTGTTTATTGGAAATATATGGCCTCTATGTCAATGGATTTTTTCTCCCTGAACAAACCTGAACTTGATCAAATACTATCTATTCTTCTATTATAATTTTTCATAATTTATCAAAATTCAGTGTCATTGTTGATAAGTAAACCTAGTTGTCCTAAAATGTTCACAATGCAAATTGCATGTGATTGGTTGAGTGCATTAGTATCACACTTTATGTTCATTCTATTCACCCATTAAAATGAAGGAAAGCAAAGTTGTACTTTGTCATAGTCAACCTACTTCATAAGCAAAAGCAGTAAAATGGCAATATGCGAGGCATGTTTTATGGATATGCAATGACAGGAACAGAAATCTTGTATTAAATGAGAGAGACAAAAATGTTCTTAAGGGACATTTAGCCCATATTATAAAGACCTTTGATTGTTAGAGTCAGAAAGATAGAGTTCATTCTACAATCAGTGGTTCTTTAAAATTATCTGTTTACAAGCTAAAAAAGCATGGACTATGGCAAGGCTGATAGCTGGTATTCAGGATCACTCTGGTGTTTTGTTTTGTCGTGTTTTTTTGTTTTTTTCTTGTGTTGTTTTGTTTTGTTTTTTGTAGCCATTGTCCATGTTAAATGGTCAGCAGAGCTTCTCTCATTTGGTGGCTCTGTCATAACACCATTGCTCAAATTCTTTCAGTACCACACTCCATGCTTGAGCCTCCAGCCTAAATAGTTTGTTTCATTTGGTCTGCATCAGGCTTGGGTACAGCGCATTCTAAAGCCCCGGTTCCTCAAGTGATGCAAATCATGTGAAGTCAAGATTGGAAGATATTTTCAAGCCAAGAAAGTTTTTCAATAAAAGTGATATGATGAATGCATAATTTTAACGAAATAATTATTCTGGAATGTTTTTAAAGAGTGAATAAATTGAGGCAAGGTTTAAGCTATTTACTTACTGATTCAATAAGAATTCTCATGTGTAGTTTTGGGCACTGAGCTAAAGTGCCAATTCAGCTGAAGAGATGGGAGAGGTAAAGGCAGAAGATAGGGATGGACTTTGCATATACCAAGAAAATCAAGTAAGCAATAACATATGACTGAATGGATGAAATCAGAAGAAGGGAAACAAAAGGAGACTGAAGTATGTTTCCTAATAAGTGAGAGGAAAAATGGTAAGAAAATTAAGTGATTCAATCTTAGGGACCCAATGAATTCAGTTTAAAATACATTGTACTTATGGTATAGAGAGATTATCCAGGAAGAATGTCTAGCAGGCCTCTGGAGAAGAACTGGTTAGAAGTTTGAATGCTGGGCTAAAGATTTTAAAGTTATCCTCATAAAGATTGCAACTGAAACCATCAGACTGACAGATAAAACGTGAAGGCTTTTAGTGAAAATAGAATAGAGAGTTAAGGACTAAGGTTTAGAAAAAAAGTGAAGGACTACAGAAGAAGAAAAACTAGACAGGATGGAGTCAGGGAAATTAAGGGAAGAGGGACTTTTACATGTTCAATAAAGTCAGTAAAAAATAAACTGAAAAGACCATTATACATTCCTGTATTATAATTGCATATAATTGCATTACAAGTCATGTGATCTATATTTAATATAAAATATGCAGATATAGTCATCACAGATTAGTTTTACAATATACCCTTATTGGCAACAAAATGACACTGGCTACAATTCAGTTCCTCTTGGCTAAATATACTCAGAGAAACTGATGAATTAGCTAAAGATGACAGACAATGAATTATTGAATTTGTATAAATTTAATAGTGATTTGGCAAAGTTGGCATGAACTGCAAATAGCTGAGACCAACTACCCTAGCACCAAAATTTAAGAATGAGACCATTTTTTATCAAGAGCTAAAAGACCTCCATAAGTCTAAAATTCTGAGTTTCACATGATAACAATTTTCTAACAGCAGTTTTTCATCAAATTTTCGGAGCAGTCTGTTTGCCTTTTAAATTTTTAAATCCACCTAGAATAATGAATTTGAAGACTGAATCAGTAAATCATCTTTTTCTCAATTTAATCCATAAGTAGTAAATATAAAATATATCAAATGCAATGGTCCTACCATGAAGTAAAACAGCTGATTGCCTGAAGAAAGAGGTGCTGGTTCTAGCTTTGTCTTAACTTATTGCAAGATTCTTTGTGCCCAGTTCTCTCACTTGCAGGTGTGTTTTAAATATGTGAAATATATTGGAAAATGACTCAGCAAAAGAGATATTTTTTCATTTTACCCCACCAGATTTTGGTAGGGTTCACTTCTTATTCCAGATTGCTTACAGTATTGCTCACTTCTTAAAACATTTCTTTTTATTTACCTTGACTGCTGCTGCAGAGCAAATTGAAAGAGAAAACATTAACCAAGTTAACCAACTTTGTGAAATTCTATTCAGTAGAATTTCGTGAGCATGAACTTTAGGCCGAGCTTTACAGATTTAAAACAAGTAACTGCCCGTTTGTCCATAAGATAATCACATACGGAGAAATAAGACCAATATGCAAGCAAATATTGATTTGCAATTAAAATCAGGGTATGATCAAGGATCCAAAATATGACAAATCAGGAAGAGATGCAGTTCATTTTTTTTAAAGTGAGTAAACTCAAGACATTCTAGAAAGCTATCATAGAGAACCTCATTATGATTTTGAAAGACTGAATTGGTTTAAATAAATAGAAGAGGAGAAGGCACATCAGAAAATGAGAACCAAATAAGCAAATGTATGAAGGCTATAAACAATTAGAATAAACAATTCCAGAAAGACAACAAATCTGTACCTCATGAGATTGCCGTGATAACTGACTTTCTGGTTCCTATTTACTTTTTGTTTACCTGGTAAAGTACTTCAAGTGGGAGAAGACTGCAAATAAAGATGGAAGAAGTCATAAGGTACTGTAGGACACCGAGGCATCCTTTACTTCCTTAAGCATTCATACAATGTTTATTTTCATTAGGTACATATTTTGAAAGACCTTCATGTGTTAACAAATTTAATTTATACTCAAGTACATCATATAGGCACTATTTTTCTGGTACAGGAGACTGAATCTAGGGCCTTTGCACTGAGCTACCTCTTTAGCATTTTTTAAAATTTTAATATAGAGTCTTGCTAAGTTGCCCAAGCAGGACTTGAACTTTCAGTTTTCTGCTTCAGCCTCCAAGAGTGCTGAGATTACAGCCCTGCACTACCACACTGAGCTTGTAGGCTGTCTTTTCATACTTATATTACAGAGGAGAAAACAGACACATAGGTATTAAGTAACTCCTAATAGGTGACATCTTGGTAAGTGATGGAACTCAATTTCGATTCCATATATTCTGGTTTTAGAGCCCTGGTTTCATGTAGGACAGAATATGAAGGATGGGATTATATTATAAAGGGTATTTAAATCCAAATACACAAGTTGGTATTTTATCCTAGTAGAACAGGAATATCCTACAAGGTCTCAACATTTGAATAATGTGACAAAAGTCATCTGGTACTGGTGTGTGGTATTTACAAGAGGGGAAATGGCCACCATAATATTTTTCACTCTTTTTACTGAAGCATGGCTCCAAGTGGGTTATGTAGTTGGCAGATGAAGATACAACCATCAATTGTGGTTATGATGAGACGATCTTGCTTTTGAATGGCATGTTGCTTGTGGTGCCAATATTTTAAGTCAAACCAAGGAAACAACACAAGTACACATGTTCTGGCTGCCTTGAGGTGCCCACACTAAAGCTCCTCCTAGGAGAATCTCACTGTCTTCCTGTGCCTGCCTGCCTGCCCTCTTCAGGGCTTCCACAGAGCTTTGTTTTGCCTCAGTTGCTGTTGCCTCTTCAAGCTGTGCATGCAAGCCACACTAAGGCATGGCAATGTAGGCAACTGATCAGGAAAGGTCCTGGTGCTTCCAATTAAAAACTCTTCAATAGACATAAAAATTCAGGCACTCTAAGATGAAAATCAAATTCCTGGTGGGTTGTTGATAGACTTGTTATTAAGATCTGCCAAGCTTTAATAAGACTGATAACAAGAAACTGCAAAGCTCTTCAAGCTATTTTGTAAACATTTGGATAGAACTGAAATGAAGAGTTGCAGAGAGCATGCATTTCAGTGATCTGTTCTTTTTAGCTGACTTTCATATTATGAAATCAGCAACATATGTTGGCAGATCCAATTGACCTTCACGGCAGAGTTGGAATATCTTAGGTGTATGTCACCGCACCTCTGGCTTTGATCTACTATTAGAAAGCGAAATATAATTATTAGCACATTGTTCTGTGCAGCTGATAGAGCATCTGGTATTTTAAAAATGCTTTTGAGATGCCCAAATTGATTTAAAAGTTGGCTGGAAGGGAGCTTGGAAAAGATGCAACATCTCCACTGCCTTAGTAATTAAGAGAAATCAGAGATAGGTTTGATCTACACAAAGTTATACTGGAAAACAAGACACCTCAGGAAGACTGGGAAATAATTAAATTTTAAAATGTTAGTAATAAGGCTCCCCGTGAATGATTAGTCAACTTTCTTCATGATGCAGACAATGTAATTACATTTTTCTCATGGAAACATCACCATCCACCTGAGTATGGTGACTGAATTTTCATCATGCACTATTATGCCTGAATTTCCTTTATAAACAGTAATTCTTGAGGTTTCAAATTTGAACCATTTCAAATTGATTCAGACTTTAACTAGGCATGTGGGCTGTTAGT
>RJWM01043088.1:0-13997 GCA_004363535.1 Dasyprocta punctata
TGAACGGCAGCTCTGCCACTCCATGCTGCCTTGGAACCAACCAAGTATGGACTGAAACTCCGGAGAAACTGTAAGAAATAAACCTTTCCTTCCCTAATTTTGAGTGTCAGGTATTTTGTCTCAGTAACAATTAAAAAGTAACTGAGACACATGTAATGGGGTACAAAGGTACAAGGAAGAAGTAATTACTTATGAAAGATAAAAGAAGGCAGCACACGTTTCCTATCTCTGTCCTCCACTCACCTACATGTTACTCTGCATGAGTCTTTTTTCTGTGTCTGACAATGGGCATCTGAGAACTCAGATTTTTTACTCTCTATTATCCATACCTCCTCTAACTCCACTGAGGTATTTTACCTTGATAACCCAGAAGTTCCATGGTTCCCATAGCAAAACATTTTCAGTCCTGACTTTCCTGATTCTACTTTCCTATTGAACCCAGTTGACTACTTAGGTCTTCTTGAAACTTCCCATTCCCAAGATGCTACTCATGGTTAATTCTCCTGAAATCTGAGAATTTCTTCTTTTCTGCACAACTTCTAAACATTGGGATTCACTATACAGCAGCTTCAAGAAAGGGACATATATCTCTATATTTTGGTGCAAAAAGATTTTTATTCTAATGAAATTTTTAAAAGCAAGGTGCTTTTATTTATAATTTGCTTTCTTTTCATTTTTAAACATTCTTGTCATGGATATGTACATTTATTTCTGGGATTAGCCTAACAAAGTACCATAAACTGGCTGGCTCAAACCAGCAGAAATATATTTTCTTCCAGTTCTAGAGGCCAGATGTGAAAAATCAAGCTGTTGGCAGGCGGGGTTGGTTCCTCTGCAGAGGCTCTGAGGGAGAATCTCTCCGTCAACCCTTCCCTAGCTGCTAGTTCCTGCCGGCAGTTCTTGGCACCCCTCGGCTGCAGACGCACCACTCCAACTCCGGCCTCCGCCATCACTCAGCATCTCTCCGTGTGTTCTCTCTGTCTGTTAAATCACTCTCTTTAATGAAGACACCAGTCATTGGATTAGAACTTGCAATGCAAAATCGTCATCTGACTTTGAGAACATCTGAAAAGACATTATTTCCAAGACATTCACAGGTTGCAGAGGCTAGATCTCCAACATATCTCCTTGAGCAATACAAGTCAACGTATAACACTGTTTATTTTACTTACGTGTGAGCAAAAGAAATCTGGGAGGCAGACTTGTATGAGTCATTTTCTTTTTGTCTATGTCTTATTTGTCTTAACCTAAAAATTTTTACATGGATATAGATATACAGATACCAGTACACAGGTATTTACATATAATATGTTATTACTGCCTTGTAATTTTCTTTCCTTGGAAACTAGGGTCTCTGTCTGTGAATCACCACTTCTCTCCTATTTTTCTTTATTTGACATTTTAAATGTGTAATATTTTTAAATGAATTTTTTTTCCTGTGGCTTTGGGGCTCAAACTCACAACCTCACACCTACCAGGCAGGCACTTAGGCCACTGAGACAGGGTCACACTATGTAGTTCAGGCCATCCTTGCACTCACATTGTAGCCCAAACCAGCCTCAAACTCATAACGCTCCTCCTACCTCAGCCTCCCAAGTGCTGGGATTAAAGGCATGCACCACCAGGCCTGGTTTAAATGATTTTTTTTAGTTTTTACTTTAGATTATTAGTACAGCACATAATAACTATATTTACCTTGGAGAGTTGGTATATGTATATAATGTATCTTAATTTTTTTTCATCTCCTTGCCTCCCTCCTTCAAACTCTTGAGTTCCTTCTCCTTTGAGAAAGATTTATCTCCCTACTTTCTATAATCTTTTACTTTGCTCTTTATTTTTATTTTGGGTTTTTCATATAAGAGAAACCATGTAGTATTTAAATTTGTGTGTCTCATTTATTTACCTTAACATTATGGTCACAAGGTACACCCATTTTCTGACAAATGAAGTTTATCCTTCTTTCTGACAGTGTAGTACTCCATTGTGAATAAATACCACATTTTCTTTTTTTGTTGATGGTCACATAGGCTGCTTCCAAGATTTAGCTACTATGAATTGTGCTGCTATAAACATCAGTATATATGTACCACAGTAAGTGACACCTTTAGCTCTTTTGGAAGGATACCTAAAAGAGGAATATTTGGGTGGAATGGAATTTCTAATTGTAGTTTTTTGAGGAATCTCAATATTGATTTTCATAGTGGTTGTACTAGTTTACATTCCTACCAAAAATAGAGTTCTTTATTCCCCACAGAATTACATCATTTGTTATAATTGATTTCTTGATGATAACCATTCTTTCTGGAGTGTGGCAAAATCTCAGTGTTGTTTTAATTTGCATTTCTCCAGTAGCCAACAACTTTGAACATTTTTTTCATATATTTAATGGCCATTTGTACTTCTTCCAAGAAATGTCTATTAATTTTTTTTTGTACGGGGAATTGAACTCACAACCTTGAGTTTGCCAAGCAGGCACTGTGCCACTGAGCTATATCCCCAGCCTCCAAGACTATTAATTTGTTTCCAACTTTTTTATTGGGTCTTTTTTTTGGGGGGAAAGAGTCTAATTTCTTGAGTTCTTTGTATATCCTTGATTTTAGTCTCTGTCTGAGGAGTAGCTGGAAATATTTTTTCCCATTCTGTATGTTGTCTCTTCACTCTGTTGGTTGTTTACTTTGCTGTGCAGAAGATTTTAATTTGATGTGACCCCATTTGTTGATTCTTGGTATTATTTCGTGTCCAATGTGGGTTCTGTTCAGAAATTCCTGGCCTAAACCTATGTCTTCAAGACTTTATCTATTTTATCTTCCAGCAGATTGTTTCTGTTTTAATATTTAGAGCTTTGATCCACTTAGACTTTAGTGCATGGTAAGAAATAAGGGTCTAGATTCAATATGCCGCATGTGGCTAACCAGTTTTCCAGCATCATTTGTTCTTCCAGTGGAATCTTTTGTCTCCCTGGTCAAAGATCAGGCAGCTGGATGTACCTTGAATTGTTTCTGAATCCTTAGTTCTGCTCCACTGATTTATGTGTCTGTTTTGTTGATACCGTGCTATTTTTATCACTGTAACTTTGTAGTATAACTTAGAAGTCCAGAATTGTAATGCTTCATGCCTTGCTCTTGTTTCTCAGGATTCCTTTTGGTAATCTAGGCCTCTTCTGCTTCCACATGAATTCAGGGTTGTTTCTCTAGTTATGTGAAGAATGCAATGGGTATTTTGCCTGGGACTGCAGTAATGTGGACATCAGCTTTGGAAGTATGGCCATTTTGATTATATTCATTCTGCCTATCCAGGAACAAGGGATATCTGTCCAGTATCTGACATCCTCTTTAGTTTTCTTTTTCAATGTACTGTAGTTTTTCATTGTAGAGCTCTTTAACTTCGTTGGTTAGGTTAATTCCTAAGTATTTAGTTTTTCTTGATGCTATACTCTTGTAAAAGGTGCCACTTCCCTAATTTCTTTTTCAGTAAGTTCATTACTGGTGTACAAGAATGCCATTGATTTGTATGTGTTGGCTTTGTATCATGCTGAATTTGGTTTTTGATTCTAGGAGTCATTTGGTGGAATTTTTGGGTAGAGGATCATGTTATCTGCAAATAATGATAATTTGACTTCTTTCTTTGCCATGCATACCCCTTTTATTTCTCTCTTGTTTAAGTGCTCTTACAAATGTTTCCAGCTCTACGTTTGAACTGGAGTGGCGATACTGGAGATCCCTGTCTTGTTCTTGATTTTAGAGGAAAGACGTTTCATTTAACCCGTTTAAAGTGATGTTTGGAATAGGTTTGTCATAAATGGCTTTTATCAGATTGAGACAAGGTCCTTATATGCCTATTTTCTTCAAGGTTTTTAAGCACGAAAGGATGTTGAAATTTGTTAAAGGCCTTTTCTGTGTCAATTGAGATGGATCATGTGATTTTTGTCCTTGCTACTGTTTATGTGATGTATTACATTTACTGATTTATATATGTTGAATGATTCACGCATCCTTGGGATAAATCCTACTTGGTCATGATATACGATCATTTTGATGACTTGTTGACTTTTGTTTGCCACTATCTTGTTGAGTATTTTTGTTGCTAAGTTCATCTAAAAAATTGACCTGTAGTTCCCTTTTTTGGTTGTGTCCTTTCCTGGTTTTGGAATTGGGGTAATTCTAGTTTACAGGAATGACTTTAGAAGTAATTCTTCCTTCTGATTTCCTTAAGGAGTTTAAGAAGTATTGGTATTAGATTTTCTCTAAAGTTCTTATAGTATTTGGAACTGAATCCAATGGGACCTAGACTTTTCTTAGTTGGTAGGTTTTTTCTTATTATTATTACTTCTTCAATTTAATCACCTAATATTGGAATATTCAGGATTTTTATATCTTCCTGGTTCAGCTTTAGTAGTTCATATATATCTAGGAATCTATCCATTTCTTTTGAATTCTCCATTTTATTGTATCGGTTCACAAAATAGTTATTAATGATCTGTATTTCAACAGAGTTCATTTGTGATTTCACCTTTTCAATTTCTAATTGTATTGATTTGAGTTTTTTCTTTCTTTCTTTCTTTCTTTCTTTCTTTCTTTCTTTCTTTCTTTCTTTCTTTTGTAAGATTGGTTAAGGATTTGTCTTCTCTGCTTATTCTTTCAAAGACCCTGCTCTTGGATTCATGGATTCTTTGTATTTTTTTAGTCTCAATTTCATAAATTTTTGGTCTTTATAGTTTCCTTCCTCATACTAGCTTTGGATTTGGACTGTTCTTGTTTTTCTAAGATTTTGAGGTGAATCATTCAGCTGCTTATTTGGAGACACAGTTTTTCTGATGTGAGTATTCATAACTACAAACTACCCTCTTAGGACTACTTTCACTGTGTCTCATAGGTTCTGGTGTTTTGAGCTGATTTCTTCTGTGACCAACTGATTATTTAAGAATGTATTGTTTAATTTCCATGCCTTTGCAAACTTTCTGTGGTTTCTTTTGCCATTGCTTTCTAATTTCATTATGTTGTCACCTGCTAATATGCATGGGATAATTTTAATTTTTCACATATATTAAGCATACTTTATTAGCTAGTGTGTGGTATATTTTGGAGAAAGTTCCATATGCTTCAGAAAAGAATGTGTATTATGTTAGTGCTCAGTGGAACACTCTGTAGATATCTATTAAGTCTATTTGTTCTATGATTTGGTTCTGTTCTGATATTTCCTTGTTGATTTTTTGTCAGTTTGATCTACCAATCTGTGACAGTCAAGTATCATGTTCCTCCACTATATTTGTGTTGATTTTATCTGATCTTTTATTCCCAGTAGCCTTTGTTTTATGAAGCTGGGAATGCCAGCATTTAGTGCACATGTCTATGTTATCACTTCCTGTTGAATTGTTTCCTTAAATGATACATAGTAAACTTCTTTGCCTTTTCTGACCAGCTTTTGCTTGAAGTCCACTTTGTCTGAAAATAAGATCACTGCTCCTGCTTTTTTTCACCCTCTTGTTGCATGGAATATTATTTTGCATTTTTTTATTGTTGGTATATGAGTTTCCTTTGGGGCTAAATATGTCTCTTGTATACAGTACAGCGTTGGATTTTCTTTTTTTTTATTTTAAAAAAGCAAAACAGAAAAAAAAATGTAGACATAATACAGAATTTAAAAAAAAACAGTATTGCTTTACGTAGGAAAGCAATACTAGTCAATATATTACATATTATTATCTAAGAAGTAGTTGTTCAAGTTACGAGTTATAGGCATAAAAAATGATCAGACAATCAAACAATGAGAACACAAACTATTCTTTCTAATGAACTAACAGGGAATTAGTAGTATAGTTATCTGTCTTGCATACTTATACATACATAAAGTTATACGTGTGTATCTACAAACATATAATCTTTTCCTTTCTTCCATTTCTCCTTTCTCCTATCCCAGCTGTTCTTTAATTTCGAGCACATTCTTTCCCTTTCCTTATCACAATATCTATTGTACATTTTGAATCTTATCATTGTAGATTTTGTTTCTTGATCAGTTCTGTCAATCTGTGTCTTTTGATTGGGGAATCAAGACCATTCACATTTAGAGTTATTACTCAAAGATACTGACATATTCCTGTCATTGCATTTTTTTCCCTGTTGCTGTTTCTCTTCCCTTCTGTTTAACTGCTTATCATAACTTCCTCATATATATGTTCTATTAAATATTTTGGCATTGTTAGATTCATTGTCTCTTTCTAGGATATCCATGAGAATTTTTGGAGTGCTGATTTGGTGGTCATGAATTTCTTGAGGTGCTCTTTGTCATGGAAATACTCTATTTCACCATCAGTTTTGAAAGACAGTTTTGCCAAATAAATCAGAGTGTGTTGAGAGTTGTTTTCTTTTAGAACTTGAAAGACACTCCAACCTCTCCTGGTCTTTAAGGTTTGTACTGAGGTCTGCTGTATTTCTAATCAGTTTGTTTGCATTTAAAAATGATGTGTTGGGATTCTGTTCTTACGTTGGACATCTGGAATTTTGACTATGCTATATTATGCAGAGGTTCTTTTCTGGTTGTGATTGTTTAGGGTTCTATATTCCTCAATTATCTGTATGTCAAATTATTTTCCCTTATTTGGAAAAATTTACTGCTATTATTTCAATAACCAGGTTTTTTTTCACACCATTTGTGCTGTCTTCTGATTTTTCACTAATTCCAATTAATCTTCAATTAGTCTTCTTTGTGTCATCTAGAAGCTGTTGGATCCATTTTTCATGTTCTTTTGTTGTTTTTAAGGTATTTCTGAGTAGCTGTTCACTGACATCAGCCCTATCTTCTAGTTCTGACACTCTGTCCTCACAGTGGTTACTTCAGCTGTCTATGGAATAGAATTTTTAAACTCTTGAATTTTTGCTTGGCACCTTTTCATATGCTAAATGTTTCCACACTGATCATTCTTAGGTTTGTATTGTTTTGTTTAGCTCAGCTAGTGTCTTCTGTAGGCTCACTGGTCATTTTGTTTCTTAGGCCCATTTTCTGTTTAGTTATATCGTCTGTAAGTTTGACAAGTACTTTATTTATCTGTTTTGTTATTGCCTCTGTTATCTTTGGAATAGTTTGGCTGTGTGGCTTTTGATTTCCTCCCTTTTGATGTTCTTGGATCAGAGTTGGATGCTTTGCAGGCATTTGTGGCCATGTTTCTGTTTGTGTTGAGACTTGCAGGCTGATTATAGCAAAAAGCTTTGTTGCTAGTATGGAGACTCCTTTAGTTAGTGTCTACTCTTCAGTCATGCTGAGGTTGGCTAACTATTTGCCTTTGCTTCTATCCCAGGAACCAATCTCCCCTTTTTCAGGAAGAGAGGTTGCAATATATGTGGCCCACGACCCAGTTCTTTGTGAATGGGCCACAGTATTGTTAACCACACCAAAGCAGTCCAGCTATTGGCACTCTAAAAAAGTCAATTAATAGCAACAGCAGTGTCACTTTGGCTATAGTAATAAAATCAGCACAATAATAACATCAAAGGCAAACTGGGTATTAACAGACCCTAAGAAGCTAGTGTACCACCCTTAACCACAGAAAAGAGATCTGTAATCATAGTATAAACACTAAGACCAATAAAATACTGACCTACAGTATCTATCTACTTGAACAACTTTATGTCTACTAACAACAGAACAGTATTAAACAGTAATGGCACAGAGTTAACTAGCTGTCTAAAAAAAAAATCATAAAACTTACTGAATGGGCTGGGGATTTAGCTTGGTGGCTCAAGCACTTGTCTGGTAAGTGCAAGGTCATAAGTTTGATTCCTGGAACAAAACAAACAAACAAACAAAAACCCAACTTACTGATAAAGGTGGAAGGTATGGAGAACTGAAAAATGGAAAAAGATTTGAAAAATTAATCAATGGAAGATGAGAAAAAGGATAGAGATGTGAGTTAGGGTGTCCTACTGGTGAATAAAAGGAAACTAATAGTATTAGAAAAGCAAGCAAACAAACAAACAAAAACAAACCAAAAAAAAAGAATGACCAAGAACAAGAAAAGAAAAATGACAAAATACAAGAAATAAAAGAAAGGTAAGAAGAAAGAAAAAGTTAAAAGGGGAAGAGAAAAACTCAAACTCCTAAAAAAAAACTATGAAAAAGAAATAATAGAAAATTTCTAAAATTCTAAAAAAAAGATTAAGTAGAAAAACAAAACAAAACAAAACCTCCTCTAGTTTTGAATGAGTGGTTTCTTTCAAAGATCCGCAGTCGTGGAATCCAGCCAGTCATAGTTTCCTCCACTTAACTTTAGGGCCTGTGGGTTTGTGACTTGCTTTCTGCACCTGAGATACCTCTGTTTATTCACCACAGACTAGCGTAACCATCCAAGCCGAGTCATGCCTTTACTCATGTTGGTAGATGGGAAAAGCAATCAGCCCTCTGGTCTCTGCTAGATGAAGGCCACAGGGCAGGAATTCAAACAGACAGTTGGACTCAGTGACCTGTTGTTAAGGCTTGGTTCTAGATGTCTCCCCAAAGCCTCACGAGGTCACAGAGAGTTTTGAAGGTGGCTGGGTTAGGTTATGTGGTGCTAGGATCAAGTGTGTGATGCTGCAACTAAAGATGTGATGCTGGGATTAAGGATACCCCACCCTGGGGGTTGGTGGCTCCACACAAAAGGCAAGGAGCTTTGAAGGGATAAAAACAGCTGCTGCTGTCACTTGCTACTGCTGCTGCTTCAGTCGTGACTGCCTCATTGCTTTCTGCCTTCTGCCTACCAAGAACTGTTTCTCCTCTGTGATGCCCCTGCCTTGGAGCCAGCCTAGTGTGGACTAAAACCTCTACAAACTGTGAGCAGAAACGAACCTTTCCTCCTTTAACTTTGGGTATCAGGTATTTTGTCTCAGCAATGAGAAAAGTGATTAAGATACCTGGTTTCTCCTTATGGAGGACAGGATCCATGCCTTTTGCAGCCTGAGCTCATACTTCTCAAGTGGTCTATGTCTAGCCCACACTCTGTGGTGGTTTTCTGTGGTTGTCTCTCGCCCAGTCTCTTTGGAAGGGTAGCACTGGAATCCCTGAAGCAGCAGGCCAGGTCTGCAGTTTCTCCTTGGCTCAGCTGGCCCTCCAGGTTTACCTTCTTCCCCCAGGCCTTGAAATTGTCCAAGATCAGATCTATTGGTTAGTCCACATCTCTGTCGCCCTTTGCGCAATGTAGATCTGGCTGCCTACTACTGCCTGTGTCTCTCCTGTCCACTCTGTGTTATGGACTGAATTACATCATCCTCGAGTTCATACACTGAAGGTCTAACTCCCAATGCAACGGGCTTAATCAATTTGGGCCACCATAACAAAATACCACGGACCAGGCAATTTAAACATCAAACCTTTCTCACATGTCTGAAGACTGAAATTCCCAGATTTGGGTAACAAGATGGTGGTTTCTGGCAGGGTTCTCTACCAGATTGCAGACAGACAACTTCTCTTTACACCATTACATGGCATCAGGAGGACAAGGAAGCTCTTTGATCGTCCTTTTATGAAGACATTAATCTCATCCATGAGGGTGACACTTTCATGACCTAATATCCTCCCAAATGCCCCATCTTTTAATGCCATCACATACGAATTTGGAAATGCACAAGTATTCAGTTAATTACAACTGTGTTTGAATAGAGAGCCTTTTAAGAGGTGATTGAGTTTAAATTATGTCTTATTGATGACTGATGTCCTTATGAAAAGAGAAAGACATGAGGAATGCCCATGTTCAAAGAAAAGGCCATGTGGGAACAAAAGAAGAAGGCAGCCATCTGCAAGTCAAAGAGAGGCTAGAAGGTAAACTGACCTTCCAGGAACCTTGACCTTCCAAACTCTGGAATTGTGCAAAAGTAGATGTGCTATTTAAGTCACTTTCTGTATGTTATTTTGTTATGGCAGCTCTTGCAGATGAAAACACTGTTTCCACAGTTTATTATCCTATGAATTTAGCTCCTCCCTCTGTGCTGCAGACTCCAAAATTAACATCTCTACTCATAACCTCCCTAGGGTTTTACATGTGTTTCTTGGTGGAGGTATCATTAAACATGGCCAAAAGGGAATCACCATGGGCTTTTCCTACTTTATCTCCATCCTGCATTTAAAGACCTCTCTGCCCAATGACACCCAAGCCAGCAACATAAGAGTCTTTATTCCTTAGACTTCACATCCAATCAGTCACTACCCTGCTGATTCCATCTCATTAATATCTCCCAATCCAAACCCTCTCCTCCATCTTACTGCCATTGCTTAGGTCCAAACACTCATTATCTCTTCCCTGGACCACTGAAATACCCTGCTAATTGGTCCCCCTGCAGCCACTCTTGACCCCTTAAGTCCATCGCTTCTAGGGTAACTAGAGTTATTTATATAAAATGCAAAGTGGATTTTGTTTTTCTGCCTCTTAAACTTGTGCCTTGCTTCCCCTTCCTTCCAGGTTCCCAACCTGCTTACAAGACCATCTCTCACCTTCCCTGTTCATCCTTTTGGCCTCATCTCTCACCTCTCCTTGCCTTAATGTTATGCTACAGATTCCTTGCAGCTGGTGGTTCACCTGCCTCTTTGTCTGTTGTGTCAGCTCCTGAGACAGGGGTGCTCTTTCTGCTCCTGCCTTTTGTCAACCTTATGGATGAAGTCCAGGAATACCGCACCCTCCACGAAGCCTCTTTGAAACCCAGATGAGACATTGTGTTCTTTGTGTGTTTGACGAGAGATCCCTGAACACACTCAGATTATGTGGCTGCCTCCCTGCCTATAAGCACTGAAGCGGTAACTTTTTAAACCATGCACCTACAGTGGTTATCCAGGTCCCTGGCATGAAGTACTTGAAAAAGAAAAGCTTGTTATATGCAAAAAGGAAAGTTTATTTTATTACTCAATAATTCCACAAACTGTTATTTAACCAAGGAATAAATGACCACTTCATTGTGACTTAATAACATCTCAATCATAGTCTTCTTTTGAATAGATCATGGCTTCTCCACCATGGCTCTATTGACATTTGAACTTTGCAATTCTTTATAGTGAAAGCTGTCCAGAGCTTTCCAGGGTGTTTAGCAGCATCCCTGGCCTCTGTCAGACAGCTGCTTCCTGCTCCTTATTTGTCACAATGGAAAAGCCTCCAAACGTTGCCAAATGTCTACGGCCAGGGTAGGAGTAGAGATGGACAGCAAGAGGAAAGATAGGCCTGCGCACTGGTGTCCACGGATATCCAGCATCGATTTTGAATTTCAGAACAAGTCTGAAGGCAGGGATTCCCAGAACATTTTATTTGGTCCCTGGGGATATCAATTATTCTCTGTAAAAACAAATGTGCCATAGTTTGTCATATGTCATTAAAGATATTTAAATCAACTGTATGTAAAATTTTAAGAGTTTTTCTAATATAATTATCTTATGAAAAGATGAGATCATGTCATTTATTGTTCTATAAAAATGTAGGGCTTCTTTTTAAAAAAAAGAAAAAAGCATATATATATTCTGATTCTCATTTGGAAAGGAAAGAGGTCTATAATTCAATTTGAAAGCAGCTCTCCTCTGGCTAGGAGAGAGGGAGCAAGTGAAGGAAGATGGAGGGAGGCGGAGAGAGAGGAGAGGGTTCTGTTAGTCCAGATGGGGGAAGGGAGTTTTATGCATTTCCTTTGGTCTCTGCGTGATTCTGACCCACCACTATTGATCAGTGTGGTCAATATTAAACAAAGAACTGTGAACTCCATTACACAGCCTGGTCAGAAAAAGGTCAATCCAATATTCTGGATGACAGAGTTTCCAATATTCAAACTATTCTATTAATAAACACACCAAGAATGAAACTATTGAAGAAATTCTTTGAGACAGAAGGAGCATTTCCTGTGTGCTAAGAATTAAGGAGTTTTTAAAGTAAATCCCACAGATGTGAACTCTAGTCTCTGAAAATTGGGGGATATAAAAATTAATGAAAGAGGCACACTGATGGGGGTATAATTACAAACTGAATAAACACTCTGCAGAGAAGTAAGGAAGGAACATGACTTAGAATTCAGGAAGTGACACCTGAATTAAGATACGAAGGAGGAATCTAAGGAATTAACTAAAAGAGACAGGAAAGAAACAGCCACAGACAGAGAGGCTGGAGGGGACAGCCTGAGTTGAGAACCTCCGGGAAATGAACCCAGACAAGAGAGGAGCCTGACAGCTGGGGAGGTAGACCGGGACCTTCCGGGTCATGCCGAGGGCAATGTAAAAGCCACCCTCTGAGGTACAGCTTAAGAGCCCTTCCGGCTGTGGTGTGGGGGATGGACTGATAATGCAGCATGGACGGCATCAGGAAGACTCTAGGGTTTTACCCTAGAGGTTCTCATTGTTTTTTTCAAGCCCAGGTCAAAAATCAATTCCTGTCCTATGATGTGTATGAACTTTGCAAACATTCAGCTAGGTGAAAGAAGTCAGTCACAAAAAGCCATCTGTTACGTGGTTCCACTCACATGAAATACCCAAGCAGGCAAATCCACGGAGACAGAAGGGTGGTCACCAGGGGCTACAGGGAGGGGGAACAGGGAGTAATCACTAATGGTATCTAAGTCACTTTCTTCTTTGCTGAGACAAAATACCCAAAGTTAAAGAAGGAAAGGTTTATTCAGCTCCCAGCTTGTGGAGGTTTCAGCCAGTAATCAGCTGGCTCGAAGGCAAGGTGGCATAGTGGAGAACAGTTCCTGGCAGGTAGACTATAGCAAAGCAACAAGGGAGAGAGAAAGGTGAGATTCTTTCTGCCACTTATATTGTACGTAGACAACCACTCTAGGGCCTGTGTAACACTCACAGCCTTAATCTCTGCATCACACGCTCTAGATACAGCCACCTCTGAAAAAGTCCTGTGACCACATGAGGCTTTGATGGGGCATATACAAGTGGGCATGGGGTTCTACTGTGGGAGATAAAAATAATCCAGAGTGAGACAGTGGTAATGGTTGCATTGCTTGGTTGTCATACTGAAAATCGATGAACTGAACACCTTATAATGGACAATTTTGTTGCATATGATTTTTTTTTTTTTTTTTTTTTGTGGCACCAGGGATCGAACTCACAACCTCACGCCTGCCAGGCAGGTGCTTAAGCCACTGAGCCAAACTCCCAGCCCTAGCTTTTTGAGACAGGGTCGTACTATGTAGCTCAGGCCAGCCTTGCTCACGTTGTAGCCCAAGCCGGCCTCTAACTCACAATGCTCCAGCTACCTCAGCCTCCCAAGTGCTGGGATTAAAGGCGTGTGCCACCACGCCCACCTATGAATTATATTTTCATAAAGTTGTTATGAAAAAATACATGGTTTTTTAAGACTTAAGACAAATGTTCCAAATTTTTTAAGTACAAAGAAGGTTGAGCTGACTTTGAAAATTCCTAACCTTAAAGTCATGTTCTTTGCAATGCTCCTTGCATTCCAAAATTCAGTGAGTCAAAATCTATGAATTATATTGAAATAGAGGTATTCAAATAAGAACAGTTAATCCATGATTGAAAGAGACCACCATAATTCCCAAATCACAATTTTTGTTAAGAAAAATTATAAAAGCATCAACCACTGGGTATTAGATCAATTGGTATTTTACTATTTTGTCAATTCAAGCAAATGGCAGTTTTCAACTTTTAGCACAATTTTCATTTTCCACACAGACAGCCACTTAGTAGATATGTGATATCAATCTTGATTTCCAACCTCGGCTTTCTGTATGGATTTAATGAGGAAGTAATTGTGCAAGAATGTGTTTTAAAACACAAATCTCAACTACCCTATTATTACATTTACAGATGATTACCATGTGAATTGGCTTTATGTTATGCTAGAATATCATGAACACTGTTCTTTCAAGGGATGCAGAATAACATGACGTATGATGTATTTAACAGCCTTGAAGAATTATGATTGTGACTGTTCTCAAACTCAGATTTGCATTAAAATCAATATCTAGGAAAAAAGAATCAATGTGTAGGGTCATTGTCTATGTTGGATTCTTTTTGGTGTGACACCAAGTCTAACT
>RJWM01043089.1:0-13997 GCA_004363535.1 Dasyprocta punctata
CCATGACCAGAATTCTGTTTCACTTCTCCCTTCCTCCACAATGCCCATTCCCGTGAATCACCAAGTTCCCCCTCTGCCCCCTGCTATCCATCCCTAGGTCCAAGTCTTGACTTCTCTCCCACCAACCATAGCAACAGCCTCTTGCCCGCCTTCTCACCCTTTCAGCCTGTCACCCACATGTCCAGCGATGGGAGCTTCCGAATGCACCCCCCAAACCCTGTTCTTCCCCAGCTACATACCCATCGGGGTGAGTTGTTCCGGACTTCCCACGCTCTCACCCTTGACACTTGTGCCCTTTCAGCCACCAGCCACATGCACCTCGGCCACCTCCCTGCCACTTCCTAAAGACCTCATGACACTTTGTGCCTCTTCATGCTCCACTTACATGGCCCCATATCATCACAAATTTGTCTCTTTTCTCCATCCCTGCAGCTCGCACCCCTCAAACAGGCTGCACCCCTGCCCCCAACACCTCCACTTTCCCACTGGTTGCATTGGAGTAGAGTTTGTCAATCTCAAGGCTGTGTGCATCTGGGCACTCGGGGGTGGCTGACCTTTTGGTGTGGGAGTTGTCCTTTGCATTGTGAGACATTGAGCAATGTCCCTGGGTCCTACTCACAAGATGCCAGCATTTCCCCCACCCACTGGGACAGCCAGAAGAGTCTTCAGGTTGTGTCAGATGCAGAAAAGCCCACAGTGGGAACCAGAACCTCCTGTACCTGTGCTTACTCAGTAATGAGCGGAAGGACAAGTTTTCGCTAGCTTTTCCTCTCAAGGTCACCAAAGACACACTTGTTTCACTCTTTTCTGCTTTCAAAACTGTCAAAAGCATTTCATTTCCATGTTATCACATATATAAAGGACATCTTGGGAAATCCCTGGGTGTTTTCCCACCATTTCCTTGTCTTCCATACTTCTACTGCATGCCTAGTGTATGCCTCACCCTGGAAAATAATAAAGACTGGAGTAGTGGCCAGGAGAGGTGGTAACCCTGTAACCCCAGCGCTCCGGGAGGCTGAGGCAAGAGGATCACAAGTTCAAATCCAATCTGGACAACTTAGCTACTTAGTGAGACCCTGTCCCAAAATTTAAAATAATAAAAAGGCTGGGAATGTAGCTCAACTGGAAGGCTCTGCGTTGACACTCCAACAGAGAAAATCAGCAAAATTAAAAGCTGGATCTTTGAAAAGATGAAAAATTTGACCAACTTTTGGCAGATGATGAAGAAAATAACCACAATTATGACAATCAGAAGTGAAAATGAGGATATTCTTACTGATTTTAGAGAAACAAACAACAACACACACACACACACACAAAAAAAGATTTTAAGAGATTACTATGGGGCTGGGGGTTTAGCACAGCAGCACAAGTGCCTGCCTGGCAAGCACAAGGTTGTGAGTTCAAACTCCTGTACCAAAAAAATTAATTAATTAATTAAAAACTAAAAGCAAATAAAAAATAGAATTCTTTTTTAAAAAAAGAGAGATCACTATGAGCAGTTGTACATGAATAAATTGGATAATCTAAATGAGTACCCAAACTCCTAGAAACAATCAACATACCAAGACTGAGTCACGAAGAAATAGGTAATCTGAACAGACCTATAACTAGTAAGGAGATTGAATTGGTAATTTAAAAAAAAGAAGAAGAAAATCTCATCAAGCAAACGGCTTCACTGGTAAATTCTACTCAGCATTTAAAGAGGAATTAGCATTAATCCTCCTTAAACTCTTCCATAAACTTTCAGAGAAACACCTAGCTCATTTCAGAAGGCCACCATTACCCTGTGACAAATGCAAAAGGCACTACAAGAAAATAAAACTACAAACCAATAACTCTTACTAATATTGCTACACACATCCTCAATAAAACAGTGCCTCGCTGAACTCAGAAGCTAACACCGTGACCAGTGGGATTTATTCCTAAAATATAAGATGGTTCAGTATATGAAAATCAATTGCAGGACCCAGGGTATAGCTCAGCGGGCACAGCGCCTGCCTGGCAAATGCAAGGTCCTGAGTTCGATTCCTGAAACCAAAACGAAACAAAAAGGAAATACAGAAAATCAGTTGCAATATGCCACATTAATAGAAGGAAGAAAAAAACTTCGCATGATTATCTTAGTTAGTACAGACAAGGCAGTTGACAAAATTCAACACCCTTTCACCATAAATGCACTCAACAATTTAGGAATAGAGGAAAATTACTTCAACAGGAGAATGTTTGTATATGAAAAAAAAATCGTAGCTGATATCACTTTACTCAATAGTGAAAGACTAAAATCTTTTCCTCTAAGAGCAACAACAAGACAAAGACATCTGCGTTTGCCATTTCTTTTCAACATAGTGTTGGAAATTCTAGCCAGATCAAATAGGCAAGGAAAATAATAGGAAGCTTGAATTGGAAAGGAAGAAACAAAACTTTCTGTTCACTGATAAGATCTTGGATGTGATTGGTTGTGGGGGGTGAGCGCCACCACTGATTGGCTGGCGAGACCCAGGGCTCACCCTCCTTCCCTGCCTCAGCGCCCATTCACAAAGGAAACCCTGCCATTTGCAACAACATGGATAAAACCAGAAGACATTATGTTATGTGAAATAAGCCAGACACAGAAAGACAAGTGCCACATCCACTCACACGTGAAATCTAAAGAAGTCAGATACATCGAAGCACAGAGCAGAATGGTGGTTTCCCATGACTGAGGGGAGACAGGAGATGGGGACCTGTTGGTCAAAGTGTACAAAGTTTTAGTTCAGTGGGATGAATAAGTTGTGGAGATCTAATGCCCACCACTTTAACGGTGGATAATGATGTTTGCTGTACTACATAGTACTTGAAATTTACCAGGAGGGTAGATTTTAAGTGTTCCTACTGCATACGCACATAAAAAAGTTCCCATGGCTGGGCATGCTGCACATGCTGTAAAGCCAGCTACTTGGTCGGCTGAAGCAGGAAGATAGCAAATGTGAAGCCAGCTGGGAAACTTAGCGAGGACCTATTACCAAAGGAAAAAAAAATTTTTTTAAAGAGCTAAGGGTGTGGCTCAGTGCTCGGTGGGTTCAATGCCCAGTAAAGGTTACTGTAATTGGTTAATTTTGGCTGGCAGTTTGACTGAATTGAGGGATAGCTAGAAGAGGGGCAAAGTGTTCTTCGAGGTGTGTGTATGAGCATTTCCAGAGAAGACGAGCGTGTGATCAGGGAACGGAGTGGGGGGCTGAACAGGGGCAGCACCTTCTACAGGTTGAAGTCACAGAAGAAGAGGGGGCGCCTGCGCATGCGCACTTGGCCTTCTTGAGCAGACATGTGGTCAGTTGCTCCCCAAGGACGTGTCTCCGGATCTTTGTGCCTTGGAGCTGTGGTCAGGCGCCAGCAGCTCTGCTAGGGCCTTTCTTCCGCGGGAAGCCGAATCCTTAGCTCGTCTTGTCCTGTGTCTTCCAGCTTCTTAATCTGAGCAGCCACCAGTTTTCCCAGCCTCTCCAGGCAGCAGACAGATGGCCACCGTGGGACTATTCAGCCTCTGACCCTGGGGCCTGTTGGAATCAGTCCTCCTCTCTTGTAATCATAAGCTTCTCCCCCCCCTTTCCTCTCCCCTCCCCTCCCTCTTCGTCTCCCCCTCCCCTCCTCCTTCCTCTCCCTCTCCCCCTCTCCCCTCTCCCTCCTGGAAATCCCTGACCAGTACAGCTACTGTGTGAGGTGGCAAATCCGTTAACTCATTTGATCGCGGTTCTCATTTCATGACGTGTTCGTGTAGTAAATCATCACGTTGCACACTATAAATACATGCCATTCTTATTTGTCAGTTACACATCGATGAAGCTGGTCGTAAAAACAGCTTTACAATTCTACTTTCTCTAATCACCGCTCTACCCATGAGCAAGCACAGATAAGCGTATCATACATTTATCATATATTTATCAATAAGTACAAGTTTATCAGACATCTTATCTTACAGACCATACAAGCTTCTCATACATTTATACAACTTGTCATAGATATTCCATACCTTTGTTTTATTCATTCCTGTATATATGTTAATGAGCATAGTATATTCGGGTATATAGGAATATACATTTACACATGACACATAAAGCGTTTACATAATGACAAATGATCTAATTCTCACTGCAATACTGTGAAAGAGCTCAGAGGTCTAGAAAGGTATAAAAATGATCTAACAGGAACGTGTGCTGACTATCTGTATTAAAATTTAGAACTGCTTTGTTATATTCCTCTCCACAGGCATAGCTCCCATTTTCAATCCTCAAGATAACTGCTGTCCTGAATTTGGGGTTTATCGTGTTGTGTAGTAAGGAATTCAGCCTTCCCTGAAGAGCGGCTTTTGTCCTGACTTGTGGGAAATACTCTCTGAGCTCATAGAATGCCATGCTGGACAGAAGTGTCTTTGTATGCCCAGGGGCCCTTACATCACACTGAGTTATCTAAAAACATGATTTAGTGCGCCCGGTGGCCAGATATTTATAACAGTGTGATTCAGGGTGGGAGCTGACCATACCAGATAGTCTAGAAATGTGATTTAGAATGGGGACACTGGAACCAGTGGTGTTGGCTGAAGTTTTGAAGGAGCTGGGTACTGAGGTCAGATATAAAAGACACCAACAAATCGGTGTGATGGAGTCACAGTAAAGGCTCTGAACTCAAGGCTTGGGTGAGCTTCTCTGGTTGTCAATGCCCTGTGGGTGTGGTCACCAATCACGACATCGCAGTGCCCCCAAGATGGAAGAGCCCTGGTCAACTCTGCCTTTCTCACTCTAGTTTAGGAGAATGGAAAAAGTGAGAAGGCAAAAACGACCAGGAGAAACCTAAACTCAAATCTCCAGAGGTGATGTACAAATAATGTAATCAATATGAATGACAAAAGGGCCTGGGTCCCTCAGTCACCCCCAGAAGTGAAATGGTCTGGGAGTAGGTGGTATTTCTGGAACTCTGTGACACGGGTGTCCCAAGCACTAATCCAGAATCTGTTGGTGAAGTCCTTGAAGTTAGATTGGAAAGATGTGGGATTGTAAGGGTTAGTGGGATGAAGATGAAATTTGGATGAAAATCGAAATGGTTGATCAGACTACATGAGTGTGTTCTGTGAATCAGTTTACCTGAATGTATTATGAGCATGAATATTGTGTCTAGTTGGTGAACATTTCCCTATACTATTGTAAAACCTTCAGAAAGCGTGTAAATGCTCCCATCAACCAACATTGATTGACTATGTTAAATGGGAACCTTGCAGAAAAATTGCTCAAACCCGCTAGGACTGTTAATTTGAAACAGTATAGGATATGTAGTATGTGATGGACGAAATATAATAGAATCTCACTTTTTTTTTAATTTGGCTTTTGAAGGACACATATCTCACATCTTACCCACAAAATACTGCTAGCTGTGTCCCACAAAGCCACATAAAAGGTCTTGGAGTCCTTAGCAGACTAGAGCTACAGCAAAAGCCAGTGAGTCCCACCTAGTGGTGAGTGCTGGGATTTGCGGTCAGAAATTTTTCATCCGGGAGACGGCTGGCTGGCTACCGGACTTTAAGACTGCCCCAGTGACTGAAAGGACACCAGGGAATCCTGAAAGCCGACACCCATGAAGTGTCTGGTGATGCTGAGTAAACACTCCAGTAAGGAAGACCATGCCTGGAAGAATTCCGTAATCAAATGGAAATGGTTTCTACGGGAACATAACACCAAGGAAGAACACTGGGAAACAGGTGGCCTCTTTTCCCCTAGGATCAACTGTAGAAGGAACTAAGGAACTCATCGATCCTGTTACTACCCAGCAGGTGCCTGGGAACAGTTCCTAATTGGCCAGCTAAGAGCTTCTTGGTTGGAGGGTAAAAATTCCAAAGTGACTGGAAGACCCTGTTTGAAAGACTGACAACTTGACTGTAGAATTTAAAAAGTCAGTTCAGTGAGGTGAACTGCCCCAAAAAACTCACAGGCAGTGGCCAAGGGCCTGGCCATATGGGCAATGGAAAATGGGCTATTAGAGGTCTGCCTAGATAAAGTATGACCATATGGGAACCACTACAATCAGTATCTCAGAAGATCTGTGTATGCTTCTTACAAATTACCTCTTCCTTCCATCCCTCAAAGGAAATTATTATTCCAGCATTTATGGTAGACACAGCTAGTACATTTCAAAAATAATTTTACTACCCATAAGCGCATCCATAAACATTATATGTTGATTTATCTAGTGTTTTTCAAACTCTGAATAAATGTAATCATACTTTATTTTTCACTTATGCCTGGCTTCATGCATTCAATATTTTATTTGTGAAATTGATCCACGTTGCCGTACCGAGAAGTAACTCATATTTTGATTGCTGGGTTGCAAAAGCATTTATTTTTCTATTTTATTTTTATGATGTTTAGGTACTTTGGTTGTTATAAATAATACTGCTACATTTTTGCATTTGTGTTTTGGCGTACACATGCAAATGCTTTCATTGGGTGTATATCTAGGAACGGAACTTAGGGTTATAGAGTATGTATATTTTCCAGTGTTATAATGTGGTGCTGCTGTGAAGGCGAGCTACTGTAGGTACCCCTGGTAGCCCTGGGGTTAGTGAACTTTCAGTATCTCCACATCTCCATGGCCACCCTTGTGTCCCCGCGGGCATTCCCTGTGTCTCCATGTCCCCGTGGGCATACTTCCTGAGGTGGTAAGGACTACTCAGTGGGCAGCAGTGGAGGAGGACTATGCATCACAACCCCCTGAATGGGCCGAGTAAGTCCAAGATGAAGGGGAAATGGTGAGGGGGAAATAACCCCTTCCCTCTCTTAGTATCAGACAACCCCAGTAAAAGAGTACGGGAAACACTAAACTCAGATTCCTTATGACTGAGGGCCCTGAAGGATGTGGCTCTTCCTCATTGACCCAAGATACTCAGCAAATGGTCCATATGTCCTACCTAAGCTATGTGGATTAAGGCGTTTCAAACGTGCTTCTGCCCAAAATGTGACAGTAATTTTGGCTTCCAATGAAAGCCCCATCAACAGCTGCTTTAGACTGGGAAGAAGAAAATAAAGAAAGGTGTTGTTTACTGAATGAGTAATACTTTACTATGCACAGAGCTAGGGACACTGCACACCTTAGGACATTTTTTGCCTACAGCAGAGGTGAGATGAGAGCGGTTCAGTTACTGCCCCCGTTTTCCAGCAGAGGAGGCCAAGGGCTTCCCTAACAGTATCTGAACACTAAGTGATAGAGGGAGAAACCAGTCACAGACCCTGAGGAGAGAGCTGGGGGTAGGAGCAGAGAAGCACAGCGAGCAGCCAGACCTGATGTCAGCCTTGGGGCGAGGGAGGGATCAGAGGCACAGTAGATGCTCAAAATTTCACTCATCACCCATCCTGAAGTACTTTGGGAGGCCTTTATCCTGTGGGCTTCTAGAAATTCTCTCTGAAGCTCCTTGTGAATGATGAATAAGGAGGAGTTTGGGCCTTGGAAGAAGCAAAGGAAAGTCGAATGCTTTGCTGACTCCGGCGCTTCCTCTCCACAGCATCCGCCAGGCTGCTCCACTCTTGCTGTTCCCTGGAGAAGACACTGCGGTGTCGCTGCCTTTCCATGGAGTCCCCACACCGTCCGTGCAGTGGTGGACGGGAGGTGCCCCAGTGGGTGTGAACGCCGCAGATGGCAGCCTCCAGGTGACTTCCGCCACATGTGGCCCCTGGGCCAACAGCACCATCAGCCTCTCCACGGAGCCAGCAATGGGAATGAGCCTTCTCCGTGAGGGCAGAAACCAAAACGCTTGGAGCATCCTACTGACGTCAGGTGAGGGGGCTCCGTGTCTGGCTGAGGATAATGGCCAGGGCGTGGCACTGAGGCTGGAGGAGGGAGCAGGGTCCTGAGGTCTTGGGAGAGACGGCCCCATCACATGCTCTCTGAGTCCAGCAAGGAGCCCTTGGACTCCTCAGACCTTCCTGAAAGGCCTGGTCCAGGGTGTTATTTATGGATCCATTGCAATCACGCTGCTCTTCCTCTGCCTGCTCCCTCTCGTGTGTGTCTTAACTGCATTTTTCTGATGCTGTAGCAAAAGTGCCGAGACCAGGTAATTTATAAAGAAGAGATGTTCAGTTGGTTCACAATTGCAGTTGCTGAGTCCAAGAGCATGAAGCCAGCATCTCCTTGGCATTGGCTGAGGTCCCTCTTGCTACATGAAAACATGACAGACGGCATCCCACAGTGAGACAGAGAAAGTGGGCTAGTGCAGGTCTCTCTTCTTATAAAGCCACTAAGGCCACTAAGGAGGCCCCATACTCATGACATCACCTAATCCTAGGTGCCTCTCAAAGGCCCCACCAGATGTGGGGGATTAAGTTTTTGACCTATGAAAATTTGAGTGATGCATTCAAACCACAGTAGAACACCAAGGTTAAACTTCACCTGCAGGCCTCCCCTGTACCCTGCCATGGGAGAGGCACTGCCTGGGGACTCGCACAGAAAGGGCGAAGTTGCCTTCAGGAAGCTGTGTCTGAGAAGGCTTTGAAAGAGACACCAAACACAGTCACCACATTCCGGAGCCCTGAAACAGGCCCAGCGGGGTGGATGTTTTCAGCGAATTCTACAACAGAGAAACACAAGCGAGTGGTGGCCTTGTAGAGAAGCCAGCAGAGAGTTTCAAAGGTGCTGTCGGTGACGGGGTGGGGGTGGGGGGGCTGGAAGACCAAGTATTTGGCTTTGTTATGTTTCATTTTTGGTGAGAAGTAGTACACACAGAAGGCCAGGGAACATTTGAAGTATTTTCCTTGTCTCTGTGTCGTTTCAGTTGCATTCAGAGTGACAGATAGTTGAAAGTGAGGCTGCAGAAGTCCCTTGGTGTCAGTTCACAAAGACCTTGGAAACTGGGCTGGGTGCTTTGGGTAGAAGTCGAGCATGAGAAGAGAGGGGCTGCTGGAGGTCAGACAGGAGAGTTGGACAGGGGGCCCTCCGGCCACTGCATGGCTTGGACTGAATGCTCAGTTGGGAGCCATGGGAGAATGCTGAGCTGGGAAGGGAAGTGTGAGCTTGAATGGACGCAGACCAGGAAGGAAGAGCCAGGCAGGAAGTTGGTGTCTGTCTAAGCAGGAAAGGACCCAGCTGGGTCAAGAATGGAGAGGCAGCAAGAGAGGTGAGAGAGAAAGGAGAGGAGCAGGGTGGCAGGGAAACGGAGGGGCTATTGAACACCAGAACCTGCTTGGGGATGCAGAGAGGTGGAAAATCAGAACTGATTGGAAGCTCATTTCCTTAGGGTGAAACAAAGAAAATCACAGTCATTGAAGCACAAAAGAGCCCTCAGGTGAGAGCAGGTCAAGAATCTAAGATGCCTCTGAAGCCTGAGGAACCAGGGAAGTCCATAATCATCCCTCCTTCTGAGAGCCAGGTCTTGGTGGGTACCCGCCGCACCTGGAATCCGGTATATCAGAATAACATTAAGACCCTTGGGGAGAGGATCCCACAGTGCTTCGGAGGAATTACCCACAATCCTGTAGGACGGCTAAATGCTGACTGTGCTTGCAGTTCGTATTATAATGAAACTAAGTCCCAGAGAGCCTTAGAAAAGATGAAAATTAAGAGAAATCATTTAAAAAGAGCAATTAGAGTCAGCAATTTACACACCCGTGTGCACACACACACACTGTGTCCCCTTTGAGAAGACATCTGGGGGACCTGCTAGGAATGGCTGTAGCTTCAGAGTGCAAACCAAAGATTTGGTGTCTGGGTGCTCAGCAGGCAGTGGTCAGTGCTGCATAAATGCCACAGGCCCAAGTCAGCAAGGTACTTGGAAACCAGGCTGAGTCTCAGTTGCTTCTTTATTCTCCTGCACCCCACATCTTCAACAGGGCTTGGGAAGGACAACACTGGAGGTTGCCGCACCTCACTGTTACTTACCAAGACCAAAAACGCCTGCTGCCTGCCCAGCACTCTGTGTAAAGAACTAAGCATCTATGACATCTTGCCAATACTCCCTGCACTCCTTCCAATACCTCCTCATCTCTCTGCTGGACAATGCTGAGTCTCAGAAATGCATCAGCCCTAAGCCAGGCCTCAGAGAACAGGCAGAGTGGTGGGGAAGATGCCCTCGCAGAAAGGACTGAGCAGGAGGCCATCATGGCCCAGAGGCAGGAAAGATCAAACCTGCCTGAGGAAGTCACGTAAGCCATGCCAGATGAATTGCGGAAAAGCCTGGTGGACCCTGTATTTGAATTTACAGGGACAGGGTCAGAGGGAGGAGACCGTGTCACAGGCTCTAAACATGGGGCTATGGGGGAAATTTAAGGCAACCTCTGACCATTCTGTTCTCAAAGGGGTGCCCTTTCAGCAGTCAGATGTGCCACCTCTAGACCTATTCTGACATTCTGTACCCACTTTCAGGAAAGGCAAGATAGACTGGAACCAACGAAGCCTGCAGAATCTGCATCATACCTGGAGTCGCAATTAACCCTGGCATTACAAAAGTCCGCAAAGCCCTTGGAGCCCCAGAGATCCTGGAGCCCATAATAAATCAGAAGCCCTCCCCTCACAAGCCCCTCCCAACCCCTATTTGTCCTTCAAACTGGTTTCCCATTGATTTGCAATGTTTTGTTTAATCTTGGACTCGACTGCACAGCCCTTGAAGGCAAACTCAAAGATTTGTTGTTTGGGTTAGCTGAAAGGAACATGCCCCAGTGTGAGATGCTGTCACAGGAAGGAAAAATCCATGCAAAACTCTAAAACAGCCCCATCCAGGAGGAGTTTTGAGCCCCTAGTGCGTGGCCAACACCGAGGTACACATACAAAATTACTGGGCAGCGAAGCCACCATACCTGGATCAGATTCCAACTTGAGTCCTTAGTGGCTCTATGCCCTGTCACCGCTCTTTGAACCTAACTGTCCTCACATGACACACACCTGGGCAGAGGGGGAGCAGGAAGTGGCATCCAGAGGCGCAAGCAGAGAGGAGCCTCCATGATCGGCCCTGAATGCCAAGATAAGGCACCTCGTTTCCCACTCTCTTAGAATATATGTTCCACGGGAACAGGGTCCTTATCTGTCTTACTTTCTACCTCTATCACCAGCACCTTGAGTCACACCTAAAATGCAAGAACCTTTCAAAAACATTCATCACATATCTGAATGAATGAGTTATACACTGTTGTGTGGTTTGAAGCAATGAAGTAGAATCACCATTTTTCTCCTTCCCTCCCTCACCCGAACGCCCCTCCTCCCCCTCCCCTTCCCTTCCTTTCTCCTCCCTCCCCTCTGTCTCCCTGCACTGATTGGCACACCTGTGGGGCGGGGCTTGGTGGGGTATCCCAGTGACTTCTAGGGGGGATCCCCTGACATCCAGTGGGTGGGAGGCTGGTGAGCTCCACAGAACACCCAGGCCAACCACAAGTCAGCCTTGCTGTTGCTTCTCCCTCTCCCTTCTCTACCTGGAAAAGCTACAACAGGAGGCAGAGGGTCTGGTTAGGAGATTATGGCAGCATTTCCTCACCAAGCTGAAAGACAGGCGTGCGAGGAATAAGGATGGTATGCTGGCATTAGAAAGGACTATGGTCGCGTATTGTTCTCGGAATGGATGACAGCCTCCTTTTTAGAGCCAGATGTCAGTAGTTTTCTGAGAGTGGGAAGAGGATCATGTTTTCCCTGGGGTGGTATTTGTGAGTAAACGCACTGATCCTGCAGCAACAGTGAGATATCATCTTGTGCTGAGGGTAAATGTTTATATAAACCCCTTATGCAGTACAAGGACCCCTCCCCTCCACATGCAGTTCACACATTCCGCAGAAACGCAGACTCCGACTGCGTGCCAGATCACATGGGAACCAGCAACACAGTGGCTTTGCCTCCGCACACAAGCATACAGAAATGTAAATTTATAATTTAAAGTGTTGGTAAGGGCTAGTGAGGAAAAAGACAGAAGACTGACAGAAAGTTACAGCAAATGAATCTAGTTTGGGATCATAGAACAGAGTTTGGATCCCAGAATCGGAATTCTAGTTTGGATCTCAGAGAAAGTAACAGCTGTGTTGAGGATTAAAGTAGTAGAGGGAGCTGGTCAGAGGGACCAGAACATTCTAGACTCTGAGCAGGGAGAGGTTTGGTGAGTTCAGGGGCCCAGCTCCACGTGGCTGTAGCTCAGAGTGAGAGGCAAGACAGAGGAGTTAGAACTTCAAGGGCTCGGTGAGAAGCTTCAGTTTTATCCTCACTCATGGTTATTTCTCTCAGGGCTTTGTAGTTTGGGGAAATGGGTTCATAGGCAGCGTGGCTTTATCTGTGCAAAGCTTTATGTCACAGATGTGTTGGGTCGAAGACAGAAGCCTCTGTAATGGCTTGGTGTTCCCTTCAACTACAGAAACAAAGCCTCAAGAGGACAGGAAAACAAAGGAGAGAAAGAGTGGGAGGTTTGGGAAAGGAGCATGAAGTAAAAGAGAAACAGGAGAGAGGATGGGGCCCAGGTCGGGAATAATTTGGGTATGGATTTGGCATGGGAATGGCTTCTTGAGTGTTGTGTTGCAAGACCCAAAATGCAGTACACCGGGTACCTTTTGATTAGGCTTGGGCTTTTGTTTCTTGATCAATGGCTTCCAATCAGCCCATCACCTGTCTGCCCACAACAGCTGATAGGTCCAGGGTTGACAGGAGTCTAAAACCATCTGCTCAAGAAAAATGATTCTTCTGATGGCTGGGGACACCCAGCTAGCAGTGGTGCAGGAAGGACAGTTACTTACTATCCAGTCACGTGCTACACACCCGTGGGTTCTCTGCAGCCCATTCCAACCCAGCAGCCCCCGTAAGCATCGTCAGGCCCTGATTGGCTCTGAACAATGCGTGTACTGGTTGGCTCACCTGTGGAGCAGAGCTTGACCAGAGCTTGACCCTGCAACTTCCGGTGGTTATCAACGTGATATCCAGCGAATATGGTAGCACGTGACATCCTGCGGATGCGAAGATGGTGACGGTTCGGAGTACCCAGGCCAACTGACAAGTTAACCTGTTGCACTTGGTAACTTCTCCAGAGTCCCACTCAATGGCCTAGCACACGTTATTCCACATATAGGGACATACGGGTCACCCAGTGTCCTTAAATCCATCCAATCAATTCGTTCCTCTGGAAAGTAGTTTCTCCAAAGTTTCTATAATTATAAGTAATTCAGTCAATCACCTGGTGCTTGCACAAAACTCCAGAAGGACATCTGGTTTTCGAGGAAATAGGTGGAGACACGTTGAGAAAAGGCCTGGTTAGGGTATTCAGAACCCAAGTCCAGGAGGTAAATTTGGGTGAAGACAACCAATGGATGGGCCAGGGCCTGGGGGAGGAAAGGAGGCCTGAAGGATCACTGCATACTCTACAGGTTACAGGCGGGGAAAATGAGGGGACTCCAGAGAGGAACAGGATCTGCAGGAGCTGCCCACGAGGAGTCCCTGGCAAAGCCTCACCTGGCACCAGCCTGCCGTTCTTCCTAACCTTTAATTCGAGGTTGTAAATTAGAGGAAGAGGGAAGAATTGCATGGAGTGGGGGAGTTTGGATATGAGAAAGGAAGTGGGAGAGAAGTGGGTGACATCTTCTTGCTGGGAGAAGAAAGGAGAAGTTCAAGAAAGGCAGAAACCAAAGTGGAAAAGCAGAGGGCTGGATTCTGAACCAAACATCACTGGAAGGCGATGGCAGTTGAAAGTAGTCACACTTTAAACAAAGTCAGTAGGTAACCGGTAGTGGTGATGTGAATGAGCGCTTATTCAGGGCTTACACGGTGCGGGCTCTGTTCCCATGGACTTTACAAACGTTAGCTCATTTAATCTCCCCAAAGAGCCTACGAGATGGGTGCTGTTATAATCAATAGGTGAAGAAACCAAGGCCCAGAGACGGGTTGTAACTTGCCTATAGCCACGCAACTGGCAAGTGACTGAGCACAGCTGAAATTCAGGCAGAGTCACAGTCCTGACCACCGCGCTTTGTACCTCTCCCTGGTCAGTACGGCCAGGAGGGTGGGATGGGATGTATGGGTGAACACAC
>RJWM01043090.1:0-13985 GCA_004363535.1 Dasyprocta punctata
ATAAAAACTTAAGCATAGGAACCTTACTTTTTATTTCACATGTTCCTGTAATTAAAGCTAGAAATGGAAAATGTTTTTTGAATGCAACTCACTGCTGTTGTGTTAGAACCTGGAACATAGGTTTATAAATGTCATCACTTATAAATGACTCTAGAATTTAAATATATTTTTAAATAGTAAAGTAAAATATTTTGGAAAACATAATTTAGAAGTGAAAATTTTTTAACCAAAGTAAGAAAATAATTTTAAAATAATGTAATATCCACTTCAGGGTCCATTCCAGATGAAAGGCTGTATCGAATGTTTGTCAATAAAAAAGTAACAATGTTGAGACCAAAAGAAGATGAGAACTCTTGGTTTAACTTATTTGTGATTCATCAGAACAGGTAAAGGTATTCTCTGAAAACTTTTGGGTCAATAATGGAGGTTCCTCAGATCTATCTTCAAGCTCACCTACTATAGAAGAATACTCTTATTCCTTCAAGGTTGTCAGTGTAGGGTCAGGCAAAACTTAGATTTGCTTTGTGTGATTTTATTTTTAAATTTTCTCAGTATATGTTAATATCTGTAAAGGATTATTTGTAACAATATAGATGAGAAATAAAAATAACCACAAAATGAATACTCATAAATTCAGCAAAAGTTAGAATCTTACCCATTACAATGTCCCATCCTCTTGCTTGATCTCATCTGCTTTCTCATGCTTCAGGGGGAGCATTATTCTCAGGTTTGAATTATTCATTTCATTGCTTTTCAGTATTTAATCACATGTGTTCACAATCGATTTTATTTAGTTTTAGTATAACAAATCATGTAGTATATTTTACAGGCAGCTTATTTTCAACATTGTTCCTGAGATGTGTCCATTTCGATGCTTATAAATGTAATTCATTTTTACTGATGTTCACAGTAGAAATGTCAGTTACATTTTTCCTCTTGTCAGTGAACATTTTTATTTCCAGTTTTTGACTTTCTTACACATTTAGGAACTCGTATATTTCTTTTGGTGCATATATGTGGGAGTATCCAGAATATGTAAATATAATGAGATGGACTTTTGTTGGTTGTAAGTTCAGTTTTGTAAGTTGTAAGTTCAGTCTCTTGGTAGGATAAAGGGTTGATTGAAAGGAAGAGATTGAGAAAGCTAAGAAATATTATATGACTGCTATAATAAAAAATGTGAGGTGTCAACAGTGATAGACAGCAGTGAAACTGGTAGAGAAGAGAGAAACCTGGAAAGTTGTCAAGGAAGACTCCAAGGAACTTGGGGACTGATTGTGTAATTTCTTTATCGAACATATTTATTGAATACAGAGTCCTGCACTTATTGAATACAGACTTGTGTTAGGTGCTAGGTCAACGAAGCATTTCAGGAGGCAGACTTGCATTGCCTTATGCGTGTTCCTGAGTGAATAGCTGAGTTTCAAAGGAAGAGTAGGCTAGAGTTTTGGTGTGTGTTATTTCCATGTATTTTTGCACACTTGTGAGTTATTCTCTCTTGTGGAAGGCTTCCCAGTTTTGCCAGACTTTGTACTATGCCAAAGTAAAGATTAGTTGAAAGGAAAGCTTTGAAGTAATTTAAAGAATTTAAGTCAGAATGAAAGGTAAAAGGCATCTTTGGTGTCTTACTTTGATCGTTGCTAGGACAAAATACCTGACACTCACAAGTTAAAGAAGGAAAGGTTTATTTTAAAGGTCACAGTTTGTTTCAGTCCATGGTAGCTGACTGCAAGTCAGGGTGGCATGGCACAGTGGCATTGAAGAGAACAAACAGTCAGTGACAGGGCAGGCAGAAAGCAGTAGCAGCAGCCTGCCTTCCGTCTTTCCCTTTTATCTTATCCAAAAGCCTTTTGGGTGGTGCTATTCACACCCATGATTAGCCTTTCTGTTGACACCTGGAACTATACTTACCCCATTAGTGGGTTAATTTAGTGTTGTACATTCTTAATCCCAATATCACTCACCCTAAATCCAGCCAGCTCTGAAAAGCTCCACCTAAGAGGGCAGGAGGCTTGGGGGAACGTCTAGTTACAAGCCATAACAATTAGTAAGGGGAACAGGCAGACATGTGATGTTCATCTGTCTCACTGCAGGAGGGTTAACCGTCATTTAATTGTGGTGTATTACAGACTTCTGTAGTATAAAGTACCCTGCTGTATCCCGTGCAGCTCTTGAAACTTCAGAGGGAGGATGGTGGGGGTTCAAGAAGAAAGGAATCAATATACTGAAAGCTGAAGCCCTCTCTCCTGATGGGAGAAACTGTCCAGCACCTGCAGCCTGTTTGTATATCCACGTATAAATAAGTTCATGGAGGGTTTAAGGGGAAGGTAGGATCTGAGACGGGAAGAATATGTAATCTTATAGCAAAACAACATATCTTAGTGGCTTCACGGGAAATGAGAAAAGTGTATTATCTCATTGAAGGTCAAGTCACTGTGTGCATCAACTCCCTGATCTATGCACACTTCTCATGGGGTGCTGCCAAACTCATGGGAGGTAGTGACCTTGTCCTCGATACTGGAGGGATGGACAGCTTTGCTCCCAATATCTCCCTCTTTTCTATTTTGTAGTTGAAGCTTCTAATAATGTTGTTTTAAGGCAAGGGTGAATATTTGTCTTCAGACATTTCTGGAGAGTACTAATAAGCAAATTAGTAGTAGAGCAATAACTGTAATGGTACTCAATATCATGATGACTCTGTGGCATGCGAGATTAAAATTATTAAACCCACTTAGCAGGTCAGATACAGGCTTAGCTACTTGATCTGGAGTGAGAACACTGACTTAGTTGTGTTGAAGAGCTGTAATTTGTTGATGGAGTGTTTGTAAGTCCAAACTTATATTATTATGATGAAATATACCCATTAGGTGTGCCACCATCTTTTTTCAACGCCATTGAGTTTCATTGTACGGCAGAGCAATCACACATATGTGGCTAAATTTGTCATGACATTGTAACCCCTGATAATATTGAAGGTCTTTAACTTGATTACATATATTTAAAGCAGTTGTCTCAAGGGCATTGACTTGTATTTCTAGTTTTAAGTCTGTATTTTCTTGGCTCTCTAAAGTATATGATGTGTTTTTTGCCAGATGATTGATAAAATGTATAGTTTGTACACTTTGGGCTAGGGCTACAGTTGAGACCATAGTAGTAGCAAGAAGGTGACTAAAGAAATAATTCCCAGAATTAAGAGCCCCACCATTGTCTTAGGATGAGTCAGTTGCTTGTTAATTTCTTTGGGGACTTGTAGACCTCCATCATAGTACCATGGTCCAGAGATACTAGTAGGAATCATAACAAGCGATGGACCATACAATATTAAAACATCTTTATCCTTATTTAAGGTAGTAATGCACTAAGTAAGATTACGGTTGTTGCAACTAAAATAGTAATCATCTTATATGAAATTGATGGTTCCTGAATTCCATTATTGCCTGCTCCAAGGCAGAAACAGCCTGGCAGGAGGGCAAGGAGGTGCAAGGCTGCTCACCGCACAGCAGCCAGGAAGCAGAGAGAAAGCTGGAGAGGAAAAGGAAGTGGGTAGGGACAAGATATAGTCCCCAACTTCACGCTTCTGTAATTCACTTCTTTCTACTGGGCCCTCCCTCCCCATAGCCCATCAGCTAGGACGCATGAACAGGTGCTCTTGCCCATCAGTTACTTTCGGGAAGTCCTACCACTGAACACGTGAGACTTCCGAGGGGGCACCTGAGACCTAAACCACATTCCAAATTCTATGCCACAAGCATTCTGTGTGATAGCAGAGTTGAACAACACTGGTGGGAAAGCCAGTCTGCTTCTGTGTAGGAGATTTTTATCCAGAGATCAGGAGAATGACTTGGTGCTTTCACTGTTAGGAGTGCTATCAAAGGATAAGGTGTTGAGGTTTACTTTGAACTTCATTATTTTCACACTCAAGAGATTATTCAAGTGGTCAAATCAGAGAAAATATTGAATAATAGCCTGCTACATTATGAGATGCCCTGCCTGAACACAGCACTTGTGGTTTGAATGTGAAGTTGGTAGAACAAGAGACTCATCTGAAACTTCTTGTTAATAAGCAGGAAGTAAAAATGAAGCCTATACCCTGGTCCAAATGCTGGGAATGTCCAAATTTTAATTTTAAAAGAATAAAATTTGATCTTTCTGTAACTGAAGAACAAATAAATGAAACTCAGAAGTTAAAAAAAGAAAGAAAGAAAAAAAAAAAGAAATTGATGGTTCCTACCAAAAGAACATAAGAATTGTAGACATAGACTCTGGACTAATATTTTTTAGTGTGTACATGATAAATTTCTTTGAGGCTATAACTAGACACAGTAATGGGAGAGACTAGTGGCCAAACACCATTAATCATTTTGGAGATATTTTTGAGAAACATAGAGTACAGAAGACACAGATAGTGCCCTGTAACATTATACATAGTGAGGGGCCAATCCATAATCGTCACATTTGTATTGGTAGTCATGTTAAGTTGATGAGTACTGCTTTCCTCCCAGAGCACAAATTTAGTAGCACATACCGGGTGGTGTTGTGGCATGAGATAAGTGGACATGAATAATTGGTGGCTGTTAGAGACAGATTGAAAGTATTTAAGAGGAGTAATTCATCACAGTCTGTTCCTGATGAATTGCAGACAATGGCAAATTTTTCTATAACTCAAGTAGATAAGCATAGGGAAGATGACCCAACATAGAGAGGAAGGGCAACTGCTCGACTAGTATAATTACGATAATAATGATGAATATATTTGAAGAATATGAGCATCTGAGTGGCCCCCCCAGAAGTTGCAGGAGCCTAAAAGGTAATGGGTAAGCCAAGGGTGAATCAGGAAAGAATATCCAATAGGGCATAGTACGTGAAGCTTCTGCCTGCCAAGAGACCAACGTAAGCATGGCCAAGAAAGTTGCAGCGGGGTTGTTAGTACTTCTCTTGGTTATCATCTCGTGGGCAGTCTCTGAGGCATCACTATCACAGGACTGAGCATCAGCTTCTTGAGAGGTGGAACCAACTCCTCCTTTTCTGGGTTTTGGTCCATGATGCAGCCAGACAGCACACTCTAGAAAGACACAGGCATACCCTCAGGCCCCTTATGAGTACTGGGCTGGGTCTCCTCCATTGTCCAGTATGAAGATCTTTCCAAAGGACCCTTCCTAGCTGTGATTCCTTTACCTGATTGAATTGATTTAAATCCTGAGTAGGATTTAAAAAGTTAATAGTGTAAAGTGAAGTCTATTATGGTGACGTTTTTATAGGGAAGAATGCCTCCTTTTGTTTTGTAGTTGAAGTTTGAGCAAAAGGTGAGCATGTTTAACACTTTTTGACCTTGAGGGTTACAGGGAAGTCTCATGGTAAGGGAAATATGGAAAGTGTTACAGAACGTTTGGAAAGCAGTACTCGAATAAGCTGGACCGTTGTTAGTCTTAAGTGCCCACAGTGAAGGGTACCAAAATCATCTAAGCAATGAGCAATGGCATGTTTAGCCACCTTCCTAGTGCAGGCAGAAGCAAAAATAAATCCTGAGGAAGTATCTACTGAAACGTGGACCCAATCAAACTTGTCAAGTCTGTTCCTGGTGTGCACAAGGCTGATGCGCATTGGTGAAAGGTGGCATGGGAAGCAGAAGCCTGCTGAATGACTTCTAAGGGAGTAAGATTCACATTAACCAACGCTCTATCACAGCGTTGTCTTTAGTGAAAGACCCCGGCAGTTGGGATTGAGAACCTAAATGCCAATAAATTGGGGGACATAGCCAGACCAAATAACAGTTTGGAGGGTATGAAATAAATGAAAAAGATCTTTTTGGCCAGTCTGTATAGTGGCAGTTTTAATGTGGCACACTGCACTGCAAACATAAGCACTATCAAAGAAGTTAATAGAATTGGACGAATTATCTTGCAAGACCTGCAATTCAGTCTTTTGTGCAGAAGAAAAACCCATATCCTGTGTTTGAGAAGAGGAGGCTATGATATAAACTCACCCATTTGAAGAAGCCCCTTTTTGTTTCTTTAATTGATTTTTTAAAAAATTGAATTGTTTTGTTTCTTAAAACCTGATCTTGGTGATCTTAGCTGTTATTATCTTTTTGTGCTGAAGGCCCATCCTAATTTAACTGAAGGCCCACCCCTGTTTAACTGCCCACAATAATTGTAACTAACTTAGCTGCCTGTAATGTTTTATCTCTGAAGAGCTATCCCCAACTGTAGTTAGGGGAGTCAGCTTAGTTTTCATCTTCACTGCTTCGAGCTAACAAGAGTCGATGTAAAGAAAGACCACAGTTAAGGACCCCCTCCAGAGAGCTAATCTGATGGGTTTTAGAAATCCTGCTGGACTGTACCAGTTATGAACTTGTAGGAAGTTGATCTAGTGGACCCAGATAGAGGAATCTAACGTATTTATTGTTGGTATTATTTGTATGATCACTTCGAGTTTGGCAGCCTCTAGGCAAGAATGAGCAGTTTTGAGAAATTAGAGCATGTTTAATCAAGCATGAGCATTAGATTGGAAAAGCAGGTTTGAGAAAGAGGCAAGTCTAGAAACTTTTGTTATGGGACTAGAATATTGATTGTAATCCATTGTCTCGTAGATTTCTCTATAGACAAAATCTGATATTTTGTCATAAGTCTCTTTAGTTTTATCTGATCTTACCTAATGAATTTGAAGGTTTTATTGAGCTTTTTTAGATTTAATCAAAATATATTAGTGATGACCCATAATAGCAGTTAGCTACTGGCATAACTGGAAACTGCCAGAAGGGGTTATTAATTGAAGTCCCTTCCTATATTCAGCTTATTAGTATGACATTATTCTAAATATGTCTTGGTTATAGTTTTCAAGTGACCAAGTTAAATTGAGACCTGTATTAATAAAATTTAGCCTCTTGGTATCTATCAAGGTCAGTCAAGTCTCCTCAGGATTTGCCTTGGAACTGTGTGTAGTGTCTCTCAGTTCTTGCATCAGAGTTAGCCATCTGGGTAAGTCACAGCCTTTGTTTGACCAAGTTGCTTTCTGTGAAAGCTACCAGAGTTGCAGGATGTCACAGAACGGGTTCCCTCATATCCTGGGTTCTCGTTGACCTCTGAGAGCTAGGGCCAAAATATTGGCTGGCCTCTTAGCCCATCTGTCTTTCTAGTTTTTAGACTCCAAACCTTAGTTGTTGAACATCCAGAAAAGATTAATGAAATCAGCATTGTAATAGGAGCAGTGAGCTCAATTATAATAATTTTATCTGAAAATCAAGCACCTAGAAATATGAACTATAGCTCAGGAACTGTTATTTTTTACCAACCATGGATGTTCTAGTAGTTGAGTTCCTATGGAATGTTAACAGACGACAGTTATATAGTTTCACAGAGAAAATTGAGATCAAAAGCCATACACAATATCTTAGTATGGCAATCACGATGACATTTTGTAACATACTTAAATCTCCATATTGGCATAGAATAGCCTCTTTAGTTAATCATCTCTATTGCCCAAGAAGCTCTTTACCTAATTTGTTGTCCTTTAATGGGATGTCATTGAAATGTGTGACATTTTTTGGATAGTTTAATGTCTAAACATTTCTAAGTGCAGTGGCACATACATAGCATATATATCACGTAAGTTTTGTTAAAAATATTATTGACTGGTAACCTCATGTAGACTTGACATGAACCTGTTATCACAAATATCTGGAGCACAAGAGAAGGACAGAATGTCTGAATCTGAAAGAAAAGGCTTATCATAAACAATTCCAGTTTTACATTTTAAAAGACCTTATATCTTGAAGGCATAAATACATTTAATACACCATGAGATCAGCAACAATCAGGTGTCATAGCCATATGAAAACTTTTGTTTTTTAATTTACCTATGTATGAGAACTGCTTGCTTTCTCTTTCTTTCTTTCTTCCTTTCTCTCATCTATCTATCTATCTATGTATCTATGTATCTATGTATCTATTTATTTATTTTTGGTCTTTTTTGAGACAGGGTTTCACTGTAAAGTTCAGGCTGGCCTTGAATTCATGTTGTAGCCCAGGCTGGCCTCGAACTTGCAGCGATCCTCCTGCCTCAGTCCCGAGTGCTAAGATTACAGGTGTGTACCACCATGCCTGGCTCACCAAAGCATTTTTAAATTGGAAAACCTTATTGTCTCATACTAAAAAACTTAATCCCACTTCAGCCTATGGACCACCTTGACCCTGTGGACTGCTTGTCCACTTGAGCACCTTTGCTGTCAGCTCTCCCCATGCAGAGGACTCTCTTCTATTGTATTCTGACCCCTCGTTGCAATTCTTGGTCAAACAGGTCATCCTAAAGTAGCATCCTGTTTTCTATTGCTCTTCCTTTTATTTTTCTTTATATCACCTGTCACTGTCTGTCAAGTTTTATCACACACACACACACACACACATGTTGTGCTGTTACTTGATTTCCCTGACAAGAGCAAGGATTTTGTTCACACTGTTACCTGCTTGAGACATTTGATACGTAGTAGACACTCACTAAATATTGGTTGGATGAATGAGTATTGGTTTGGATCAAATGAATGCTGGAGTGCCGTATCTATTCGAACACTTTCACTAAATAATATTAGTTAATATTAAGAAAAACTGTTGCTGTCTTTCTCACTGGGTGATAACTTTCCTAAAAATAAAACTACAGTTTACAAATCATTTGTTCATATGATATTTAATCTTTGAAAACTCTTTACTTATGTTGAATTGACGCTTTTACTCTCATTATGTTTGTATAATTAAAAGAAATCTATTTCAATTGACTGGATATATTAAAAAAATTTTTTTTAGACCACAAAGGTTAGATTTAACTCACTTTTATTTTCTGTCTTTGGGGGCAGATAGTGAAAGCGGATTGTGGTTTTTACTGTTGACAGCTCATGTGCCTCCGATTTGACCAAAGGCGTGTCCTTCCCTAGTAAAGCTTTAGCTTTTTGTGATCTTCCTTGAAATGTACAACCAAACACCTTTGCTCCTAGGGTTGATACTTGACTATGTCCTAAAAGTCTGTAAATTCTTGGCGGTCAGGAATTAGATACTGGTTATCTTTGCATTTCCAGTCCCTTGGGCAATTTCTTAAAGAAGGATATAATATATCATCTGTGAATGGAGAAAGAAAGATCTGTATAGACTTTTTATTTAATATGGAATTTTTCTATATTGCTGTGAATTGATGTTACTTGTTTTTTCAAACCTTGGTGTAGGAGTAAACATGGAAATACTAACTTCATTCCAGAACAGTTTTTGGATGACTTCATTGATCTTGTTATCTGGGGCCATGAGCATGAGTGTAAAATAGCTCCAACCAAAAATGAACAGCAACTCTTTTATGTGTCACAGCCTGGAAGCTCAGTGGTTACTTCTCTTTCCCCAGGAGAAGCTGTGAAAAAGTAAGTAACTGTTAAATACTCAAATACGTTTTTAAGAATTCCTTCCTTTAGTAATCTGCCAACCATCCCCTAGGTTTGGGATACTGGCAGAAAGAACAGATTTATTTATGAAGGGTGGTCATTTCATGTAGTTTTATTGTTTTCCTAAATGTTAATCCATTTTCAACAAGAGAGCATCCAGTTGATGTTAATGATTTTGCTGCTCGTTAGGCAGATTCAAAACTAATATTTTTATTTACTTAATTTCAGATTAGATACTACATAGATGATTACTAACTTCATAGAGTCCTATTATTAACCTGTTAGGAGAAAATTGCTTAATTTTGATTTTTATGGTTTATAAATGCAATATTATAGTATAGTGATGGCAAACCTTTTAGAACTTTCAATGGTAGCAAACAGCCCACTGTGGCAGGGGTGCCATTGGTTTGCCAGCACTGGTGTAGTATATCCCTTGGTGGCTCACGCTTTTCATCCCAGCACTCGGAAGGCTAAGGCAGGATCACTGTGTGTTCACGGCCAGCCTGGGCTACACAGTAAATTCAAGGCCAGCCTGAACTAACTAGTTAAACCTTCTATCAAAAAAAGAAAAAAAAAAAAAAGAATAACAGTTTTAAAGAATATGGTAGTAGGATGTGTGATCATTGGTTTTATTTTGATAACTTTTTATTATACTTGTTAGGTCTATTTTCCATTAGGAGACAGTGTGTTTGTTTAGATAGCAAATATGATGGATGAATGAGTATGATTCTGAGGAAGAACAACATTCTCCTGTAATGACATTAAGATTAAACCACCCAAAACATTTATTTTTAAGGGTATGATTTTTGTAAAGAAATATCTTGTAGAACTATGTTTAGAAGTAGGATAGCTTTTATTTGTTCATTTCCTGTAGAAATGTATGTCCTAACTAAGCTTTCAATTCTTTCCTGTTTTTTTTTAGACATGTTGGCTTGCTGCGTATTAAAGGGAGAAAAATGAATATGCACAAAATTCCTCTTCAAACAGTGAGACAATATTTTATGGAAGATGTTGTTCTGGCTAATCACTCAAACATTTTTAACCCAGATAATCCCAAAGTAACCCAAGTCATACAGAGCTTCTGTGTGGAGAAGGTAATCTTTTAAGTTAGTGAAATCTACTTTGGCCAAGAAATTATTTTCCTTCAGTTAAATAATATAGGAAAGACTTTATTTATTACATTCTTGTGAAGTAAACAGTAAAATACATGTTGTTCAGGACTGAGTTTGTGTCAAAGGTATTTTTTTTTCTTTTATAGTCATTGAAATAGAGGAATACAAAGTATAGAAAAACTCTCTTCCAGTTTCTTTCTTTTAAAAACCAGCACAATCTTTTCTTTATTATCCTGGTTTGGAAATTGCTTCATTTTACTTATGAAAAACTGATAGTAATGTTGATTGGGGTTGTGAGGATATTGTGATATTTAGCATCCATTTTACTCTGAAAGCTATCTTAGATAAAATAGTTGCTTTGCACTCTGTGCCTTAGCCTAAGCCCAGTACCTCTCCAGGCAGATTGCTATCCCTAAACCTCTGTAGTGAATTTGGTGAATGCATTTATTAGTACATAGTTGAATACCATAATAACATTAATTGCTGACATTTATTCAGTTCTTACCCTTTTCAGCATTACATTTTATTCTCATAAAAAAGAAAAAAACATGTAAGGCAGTAATGATGATAGCAATTGTGACTGCTTACGTACTGTGCATTATCGAAAGCATTTTGCATTTAATCTTTTCAACAGTGTTGTAAGTAGGTAAGTTCTACCATTCATATTTGTTTTGTCATTGTTTTGCAACTGAAGAGATAGAACTCAGGGATCAAAGCCTCACACATGCTAGGCTACTGCTCTGCCACTGAGCTGTGCCCCAGTCCTGCCATCCACATTTCAGCTACAATGAGCTGAACCTTAGATAAAATAACTTGTCAAGTGACATGCTTTATGAGCAGTGTGTAACTTGCATAACTAAAATGTTTTAAAAGCATGCTGGATTCAAGGTAACCAACTCTAGGAACTCAACTTAAATAGGGTTATGAGTTTTCTTTGTTTTTGTGTTCAGTTCTGTACCACTCACTCTGGTGGTTTCTTTGTTAAGCATCACTATAAGGAAGACATTCTGATATGGTGGCTAATAGACTAACAGTATCTTTTCAGCCAGAAGAACTGTTTGTCTTGGTACCAAGTTAATTTTGAACATTGAGTTTTATTGGGCTGAGGCCATGTCTGCATCTGAAAACTCAATCCCTAAAATCAGGCAGACGGAAAATGCATGGATTAATTCTGTGCTGATGGTATCCGGGGCCGACACATATGCTCTTCTCTGGAGTAACCCCAGAATTTCTCAACCTTGGCTCAATTTTTCGTTGTGGGAGGCCATGCTGTGCATTGTAAGATGTTTAGTGGTATCCTCCCTGGCCTCTACTTGTTAGGTGTCAGAAATGCCCTTTTCCCCCAACCATGACAAACCAAAAAACCCCAAAAAACTGTTACCAGGCTTTCTCAGGTATCCCCTTGGGGTCAACATCATCTCTGATTGAAATCTACTGGGTGGCTTCCACCTAAATCCCATGGATTTTTGAATGGTCATATGAATACAGAGAGGAAAATGGGTGCTAGCAATGGCGAAGTAATAAGGGTCCATTTAAACACATGGGTATGCACATAAAATTTGCTACCTCTGTACTCTATTGTGTGTCTATTATTGACTTCATTATATTGTTGATATGTATGTGAGGACAGGCCCATATCTTAGCTTTTCTATCTTAACACTTACTACCTGTCAAACAGGTATTCAATAAATGGTTGTTGAATTGAAAGAACTGACACATGCCTTTAATCCCAGCACTTGGGAGGCTGAAGCAGGAGGATTGTTCTGAGTTCAAGACCAGCCTGGGCTACAAAAGGGTGTCAAGGCTAGCCTGAACTGCATAGTGAGACCCTGTCTCAAAAAATAAGGCTCAGTGGCGTAAGCGCCTGCCTGGCAAGTGTGAGGTTGTGAGTTTGATCCCAAGTACCAAAAAAAAAAAAAAAAAAAGGAAGAAAGAACTGACACAGTGGTGGCAACCTGTGGCACATGTGCTACAGCAGGCTGTTTGTATGATTGAAAGCTCTAAAAGGCTCACCATCACTGGACTAACAGATCATATGCTTATATCTCTATGCTGCCCACTATGCTAGTCATTAACATATTTCACTACTTACATGTAATTCATTACATTAAATGAAAAATCCACTTCCTCCCTGTACTAATCACATTTCTGCTGCTCTATATCCATCCACTTGTGGTCCATGGCCACCATACCAAATACTGTGGCTGGAAAACATCATCACTGGAAGTTGTGTTGAACTGTGTTGTAAATAGTTTAAAAGAAAAGATCACAAAATCTGATACTTGGACACATCTGAGGACACAAACATTTGTTCTATTATTGTTTCTGAGAGAACTAAGTTATAAGGAGGTAGTATTACATACAATCTTTCTCACAAAAGGTTGCATATAAAATAATCAGATCTTCAGCAGGCAAGCAACTCGAGTTAAGAGTTGTATTGAGAGGCCGGGGATATAGCTCAGCAGCACAATGCCTGTCTGGCAAGCATGAGGTCATAAATTTTATTTCCAGTACCAAAAAAACAAAACAAAACAAAACAGAAACCCAAACAAACAAACAAAGTTTTGTTGGTATTACAATCTGACTTCTTACAATTTAGTTTTGACCTCAGAAACAAGATAGTATAAGTATTTTTGTCCTTAGATCTCTTCCAAGTCCATGACTTCATAATCTTATCTACCTGTAGCACGAGGCCGCATCATATATTTGAAAAAATTTGTCATATTTTCTTTTAGCTTGAATTCTTCCAAAATAAATAACCAAAGATCTTTTGTTATTGATTCTTATATATTCTGTATGACATGGCTGAAAAAAATTAGATTTGTTTGCTTTTAAGTTCAGGGAAGTCCTATTGAAATACAAATAGAAAATTGGAGCAGAAACAGTGTTTTAAATTCTCTTCTAAAAGAATCACTTTAGAGATTGAAAAATCATTAAGAACAAAGGAAAAACATTACTAATGAGAATATTACAAGAGGGTAATTTAAAAAGATGTAAATGACCTAAGAAATAAAGATGGCCATGTAGTTCAACAGTCCCTAGGGTAGGAATATAAGCTATTCTTTAGCAATTTAAACTAAATTTAATGCTTTTTAAAAATCTGTTTGTTTGGTTTTGGTTTTTTTGAGATTGAAGAAATGCTTGAAAATGCTGAACGAGAACGTTTGGGAAATTCTCAACAGCCAGAGAAGCCTCTTATACGACTGCGAGTAAGTCCTGCTTACATAAAATAAAAGTGTTAATTTTCAAAATATAGAAATGTATAGGTTATGTGGATTATTTGAAAAGTTAGTAAGGCATTTGATTATAGTAATGAGTATTACTGTTGGAGACATAATATACTTGTAAGGATTTGATTTAATTGTAGTTTAATTTTGGTATTCATATTTCTGTCATTTTCTAAATAATTTGTTGTATTATATAATAGATTGGTTGAGGTCTCTGACTTCATCTTTGCT
>RJWM01043091.1:0-13986 GCA_004363535.1 Dasyprocta punctata
GTCATCCAGCCCTGATTGTCTTATTCCTATCACCAAGGACCTGAATCACTTGGAACAAAAAAATCTGTAATGGGAAACACCACACCAACCTTTCAAAGCAATTAAAGATACATTCCATGAAGCAGACTCAATCTATTCCTAAATACCATGTGGTTCTTAAATATTTAATATTGTTCTCTGCATGCCTTAAAAAACATACACTGTTTTCACTGTGGCTCATCTGAATATAAATAATATTTTTCCTTATGTGAAACAACATTTTGACTATGAACCCGCCTTGAAATCAGGTCAGCATTTGTATTTTAGGGGCTGATTTTTATTCCTCCTGTGCTCTTCATGCCCACACCATTGGCCTACTTAGTTTTGTCGATGCTGTCTTTTAGGCCACTTGCAGGGCTTCCACTAAATTACTGTCCCTGGAATGGCACTTGTGATTCTTCTGGCTTCCTCCCAAGGACCCGGAGGCTGGTCACAAAGGCTGGTGTTGTCTCGTTTTAGAACAACAAGGTAGAAAACACAGGAGCCAGATGAGGAAAAGGTTGCTAACATTTTTCCCTGAGTTAAGGGGTTAAATCTTAAAAGCAGGTTAATTTTTTAAAAAGCAACAAAGGTGTCAGAGATTTCCTTTAAATGAGAGAAACAAAACAAAATTCTTTCTTGGTGATACTTTTTGATGTTTCTTTGTTGTGCTGAAGAAAAAAAAAAGTCCCTAAATACAATAAAAACTACATCCAAGCATGGAATAGTCACAGTATAACACTTTTTAATTGGAGTAAGCAGCTATTTTCTAGACTTTAAATTTTATAAAAAATGAACCCTCAAATCCATTTAGAGACTAAATTTATTTTAAAAGTAGCACTCATTACTTTAGTAAAAGCACACATTAGTTTAACACTTTCACATTCTAATTTAAGAAATATTCATGAGACACACTGAACTATTCCACCGCATCTGAAGTGGGAGTAGAGACTGAAGAAACACAGAGAACTTTTCAAAAATAGTTTTGATTCTATTTTCGTATTTTAATTTGATGAAATAAATGCTCCATTTTAACATTTTCTTTTCAGATCCTCTGAAATATGGGCAGTGTTCACGGTTTTGAGACTAGGAAGTACCCAGAATGCACCTTGCTTTGCACGGTGGGAGATTGGGCTGTGACTCACCAATAATTACCTCCCTGTTCTGAATGAGTGCTATTGTCGAGTTGCCCTCCCAATTTCCCTTGCGTCTATTAGTACTGTTTGAGATTTTTATGGAGCGAATAAGTGAAGAATCTAAATCTCAGTGAATGGTGTTTCCATGTCTTTTAAAAGGGAAGAAGTTCAGCCTGTCGACCAACCCATTTAGTAATGACTACTAAGAAACTACTAATCAACTCACCACACATCTTATGAAATTCAACCCATTTGCTTTTATTTTGCAGTTGACTCTCAGTTGAGGGTACATTAATACTAGAGTCTAGGTTCCCCATTTCATCAGACAAAGACTATGCTCTTTTATGTCATGAGACAGAGAAATGTGAGGCTTGGTATAAGGAGGATTTTTTTTTTTTTTTTTGCTGCACCAGGGTTCGAACTCACAACCTCATGCCTGTCAACAGGCGCTTAGGCCACTGAGCCAAACTCCTGGCCCTAGTTTTTTGAGGTAGGGTCGCATTATGTAGCTCAGTTTGGCCTTGTGCTCGCATTGTAGCCCAAGCCGGCCTGGAACTCACAGCGCTCCGCCTACCTCAGCCTCCCGAGTGCTGGGATTAAAGGCGTGCGCCACCACGCCCGGCTTGGTATAAGGTGGTCTTAAGAGAGAAGCTAAGTAGTCAGTGCGTGCTGGGGTTGCATAATGGGAATACCGTGACTTCAGGGGTTTCCAGGAGGGGCTCTCAGGCCCGGCCTGCGTGATTCCTCCTGCTGATCTCGGATAAAATGAACACAAATGTGAACACAAACTTGAACACAAACATGGATAGGCAGGAGACGTTTATCAACTCCACAGGTGACTCAAAGAAAGGAGAGGAAAGCACCCTAATGGAAGACAGTCCGGCTTCCAAAGGGTGGTTATAGCTCGGAACGCTGGTCTAGGGCTAACAGGAAGATACTTAATGTTTAACAATGTACCAGCGATTTCCTTTAATCCAGTATGGTAAGACGCACAGATCTGGTGATTACAGTCCTCCCCTAGAAATGGGGAGCACACCAGTGGGGCCACCTGGGGAGGCGCTGGGCTCCTGGAGGCAGAGGGAGGCAGGACACATGGGCAGAAGCATTTACTGTGGTTTCCGTGGGAAGGCGGGGTGGGCAGGTTCGGGACTGGGGCAGAGGAGCTGTCTCTGAGTTGTGTGGGCCCTGCCCCAGGGAGACTGGGCAGCTGGCTACTGGTCCCCGAAGTGTGAGAGCCCCTGCAGCAGTGATGGGGGCAGGGGGTTCCCAATCGGTTTGCTCGCCTTTGAAAGGTGCCCTCGAAGGTGGGTCCTGTGTGACCTCTGGGAATCGTCTCTCCCCGTCAGCAAGGCACCAAGATGTCAAAGGCTCAAATTTAGAAACTAGAAAATGTGATTAGTCCACGAACACAATGTGTAAATCTCTTGCCAAGAAAAAAAAGCATAGAAAGATCAGGTTTAATCATTCATGTAAAAGATGGTAGGTTTTGTTTTGATGGTTGGTTAATAGACCAATAGTGTGATCCTGCACTGTTCATGTAGCAGTTTGTTGTCACTCGGTCTCCGCTCAAATGCCATCTCCTTACCGCTCCTCCCTCACCACCCATCCCCACCTCTGCCCACTCATGAGGATGTTAGACCAACACCTTTGCTATCTGACATAGTAACTTGTACGGATCTCTCTGATTGGCTGACATCTGTCTAGACACCCGAACTAGAATGTAAGTTCTGTTCACCACTGTAGCCTCTGCCTCGAGAACAGGGCCTGGCACACAGTAGGCCCTCAGTAAGTAACTGCTGAGTGAGCAGATGCTGAGCTGGGGGAAAATGCAGTAGTACCTTCCATGGAATCCATGGCTGTCTAGTTGTTGATCACAGAAAAAAAAAAAATTGTACCTTTGTTAGTAAATACCGAGCACATTACATCGAATTTTGGGTGCTTGTCTTAGTCACCTTCCTCATTACTGGGACAAAGTACCCAACATCTACAACTTAAAGGAGAAATTTATTTTGGCTCACAGTTTCAGTCCATGATTAGCTGGCACCAGAGGAGAAACAGTGCAACTGAGGGGTGTGGCGGAGGAAGAGCTGCTCACATCACGGTGGCCAGGAAGCAAGAGAGAGGAGGGAGAGGCCGGGGTGAGATAACCCTTCAAGTCACACCTCCAGTGCCACCCTTCTTCTGGCCAAACCCTGTGTCCTAACGTCACAGTCAGCTGCAGGGTTCGTAATTCAATCACCTTTCCAAAGCCCTGCCCATGATGAGCACAGCAGGCTTTGGGAAATCATCTAGATAGAAACAGTAACAGTGGCACACATTTTAAAGAAAACATTGACACACTAAAGAGACCAGTGAACAGAGAAGCACGTATTGTTCCATATGGAATCCAGGGAGAAAGAATGGACATTTAATTAGCAGCTACTATGTGCCAAGAGCTATGTTAGGCTGTGAAGAAGCAAATTTTTGCTTGCCACATGCAGTTAGCTTGCTTGAGTAGAGCTGACTGAGGTTGGGGTTGAGGGTGCCCATAACAGGGAGGCCCCATATGTATAGGGTTTGGGTCAGCTTAACTTGAGGGCATGCTTTCGGAGTACAGCATTCACAGACTTACCTCAGACCCTGTTGGCCTCTCCCAGCTGTCCCACAGCCCACTTAGGTCCTGCTGGATGCACATGGAGAGACCAGCTTCTCTGGATCTAGGTAGCATAAGTTTTTCTTGGGCTCCTCTGCCAGTGATTGTCAGTTTTATGTGTCACCTAGGCCAGGCCATTATTGTGTGGTCATGTTGTAGTATGGTGAATATTGCCAATCAGTTGAGTTTAGGTAAAGACTATGCTAGCGAACCTGGGTGGGCCTCCTCCAATCAGTTGAAGGCTTTATAAGCCATCCCAAGATTTCCCCAAAGAAGGAGGAATTCTGCCTCAAAAATGGCAGCAATGGCTCCTCCCCAAGAGTTCTGGCCTGCTAGCCTGCCCTGAAGATTTCACACTTGCCAGCCCCGCATGATTGTGTGAGCCAATATCCTGAAATAAATCTCCTAGTATGACACACACATGTGCATGCACACACACCCATGGATGGCCCTGTTTCTGGGAGATCTCTAAACAGATCTGCAGCCCATGGTGCCCCGTGGACAGGCGCTCCAGGATGCGCCCCTCTCTTGTCCCCTGGCTTAGAACAAGCCATTCCTCTGTTCTGGCCCTGTGAAATCCTACTCATTCACATCAGCTCTCAGGTTCATGAATTCTTCCCACCGCCCATGCCACGGTCAAGGCCGCCTTGTCCCCCTGGGGTCAGGGGCTCAGTCTCCGAGGATTTTCCTGGGAGAGGATCATCCGTTTGTGCTGTCACAACCTGTCCTGGGCAGCTCTGCTGGGAGCAGACACAGGAAGATGGCACCCGGCTCACCCCAACTTTGTCCACGCACCCTTTGCTTCACTGGTGTTGTCGTGGTTCCTCCCTCTGTCGTGGTTCCTCCCTCTGTGAGCTGCCCATACACCGAGTCCTGCAGATCATAGTGCATCACTGCATCTGAGCTGGCATTGGGAACCTTGGCACACCCCCCGCCATCTGCTCTGGATGCCACTCTGACTCACCGCCTCTCCCTCTCTCCAGACTCATGGACTCATCCTGTTCCCTCCATCTGGAACATCTTCCCACCTGGCCCTGTGACCTGTTCCCTCGCCTCATGTAGTCTCTGCTCTAACATCAGCAGCAAAGTGTCCCTGGTCCACCTGGGGTTGTCAAGGCTGCAGAAGCAATGGGACATGTACCTGGAGAGAAATAGATTATAAGGAATTGGTTCACACAAATAGGGAGGCTCACATGGCCTAAGATTTGCAGGGTGAGTTGTAGATATGTTTATATGTATTTCTTTTTTTTTTTTTTTTCCTGGTACTGGGAATCAAACTCATGACCTTGTGCTTACCAGGCAGGCTCTTGTGCTGCTGAGCTATATCCCTGGCCCTTACATGTATTTCTTTATTGATTTATTGAGCCCTGAGGATTAAAAACCTCCATAAAGTAGGGGTTTTTAATTTTGTTCCTGATTTGAACAAACTGTCTTAAAGGATGCATATTTGTGATGACATGATGTCTGGGATTTGCTCTAAGGACAGCAAACTCACCTGAGAAATGGCCTAACGCAATATGCATGTGTAAGTCTATGTTATCATCACATGATAAAGACAGGCTATCCGGTGATAATTACTACTGGTATTTTACTCACATGTATTTTAAAAATTTACCAGAAACATTTTCAAACAAAAGTGGAAAGGTGAGTTAATTCCCATAAAAGAAAACCTAGGTTAAATTATCCTCAAAATCTTGCCATGTTTGCTTCCTTTTTCCTCTTTGTTCTAGTATTTTGAAGCAAATTTTAGATTTCTTGACATTTCACTCCTACTTCCTTCATTATGTATCTGTAAAAACCATGGGCATTTTCTTACATAACCACAAGGCCATTTATTACACCTAACAAAATCAACAGTGATCCTTGGAATCAGAATACTCGGACCATCATCAGAATCTCCTGGTTGTCTCAACAGTGTCTTTCTACATTTGTCTGGCTCAAGTCAGAATCTAGCCAACTTCCACACATGTTCTTTTGTTCTGTCTTTTAAGTCTTTTAAAATCTACAGCCATCTCTTCCTTTCTTTTCCATGCCATTTGTTGCATAATATGGTTTTTAAAAAAAAAACTAAAATGTTTATTTTAGAAACACAGATTAAAACAAATGAGGAAACAAGAATGAAATTTGTATGCACAGTGGAAATATGATCTGTTTAAAAACATGTGGAAACACAGAACTGGGAAATAAGGATCTTATGGTTTAGATCTGGAATGTCCCCCCGAAGCCCAGTGTGTTCAGAGGTGGGGCTTTTGAAAAGTGATTGGATGGCTGGGGGTTCCTGGGGGCTCCACACTCTTCAGTGGATTCATCCATCAATGAGTTGATAGCTGATTGTGCTGTCAGGAGGTGGGCCCTGTTTCGAAGAGGCAGGTCACTGGGGGCATGACCCGGAAGGGCATATCTTCCTTCCTGTCCCTCTCTTCTCTCTCTGCTTTCTGGCTACCATGATGTGAGCAGCTTTTCTCCGACAGATCTTCCTACTTTGTGTTTTCTGCTTTGCAGCCAATTGACTATAGGATGGAAATGAGAGCCAAAACAAACCTCCCCTTTAGTGTTTGGTCGTCAGGTATGGTGCCAACGACAAAAAGGGAGACTAAGACAAAGGATCATCTCAATTTCTTGCATTGAGCTTGATGTTGGGACCTTGACTGAATTACAGTCACTTAACTTTTCTAAACATAACAGTGATTTTGCTTTGTGCATTTGTAAGGCAAGGGATATCAAGGCACTGGGGTAGTTTTTATTCCTGAAGCACTTCAGACAATAACTGGTACAGGAGGCTCTATGTGTGCATTGAAAAATCAGACAATTTCACCAAAAGACATTTAAAGTAATATATCAGGGTTTTGGCTTATTATTGAATGGGATTGTTGGAAGTTAGTCATGGGACATGGTCAGTTGGAATGAAGAGAACTTACTTCCTGTCTCAGGCTTGCTGTTTTTGAGTTTGGGCAAGTTGGTAGTCTTCCAGATCAGTTTCTTCATCCATAATACGTTTTACAAACATCAAATTTTAAAATGCAACTATTTCTTTTAGCACCAGGGCCTTAAAACCTGGTGCTAGCCAATGACAGCCAGACACAAAACCTGCATCTTGGTAGGTGCATTGTTTTAATACTCATCCTCAGCTGGGCGTGGTGGCGCACGCCTTTAATCCTAGCACTCGGGAGGCTGAGGTAGGAGGAGCGTTGTGAGTTCGAGGCCGGTTTAAGCTACAACATGAGTGCAAGGCCAGCCTGAGCTACATAGTGCGACCCTGCCTCAAAAAACTAGGGCCGGGAGTTTGGTTCAGTGGCTTAAGTGCCTGTCCTGGCAGGTGCGAGGTTGTGAGTTCGATCCCTGGTGCCGCAGGGAAAAAAAAAAAAAAACTCATCCTGTCCCACCCCTTCAGCATTTCATGAAAAAATTTAAAAGCTTCATCATGACTCAGATGCATAAGAATAAACAATAATGGCATTGGACTGTGTCTAGCATATTAATTAGAAGCAGCTCTGACGAGCTTGTGTAATAACGGACTTTATTACTAGAGCCCGTGGGACGCTAAAAGCAGGATACAGCAAGGCCTCAGGGATGGGATGAGCCATCTAGTGCAAAGTAGAGAAATGAAGAAATCTTTTGGGTTGAATTATATACTCCAAAAAGATATATTGAAATCCTAACCCTTGGAACCAATGAATGTGCCTGTATTTAGAAACACAATCTCCAACTTATGATTGTCCAATTTAGGGTTTTTGACTTTAGGATGGCACAAAAGAGATAGGAATTCAGTAGAAGTTGTACTTGCAACTTCAAGCTTGGTTCTTTCCCAGGCTGGCACTGTACCATGTGTTCCTCTCTCAAGATGCTGGGTCTCACTATGCAGTTCAGGGGCTGGGCTTGACTTCTCTATGTAGCCCAGGCTGGCCTGGAACCCAGGGCAATCCTGCCTCAGCCTCCCAAGTGTTGGGATTACATGCATGCACTATCACACTCGGCTTTGAAATGCATTTTAAAAATAGTACTAGGGATAGAACATGGGACCTTCCCATTGTGATACATCCCAGTCCTTTTTGCCTTTTTTTTAATAGAAAAAAAACCTTGAGACAAAGTCTCACTAAGTCTCTAAATTGCCCAGGCTGGCCTTGAACATGGAATCCTTCTGCCTCAGCCTGCTAGAATGCTGAGATTACAGGCATGTGCCACCTATCCAGCTTGAAATGCATTTCTAACTTACAGTGTTTTTAGCTTGTAATGGCAAGACAAAACTGCACAGTCAGTCAAGGAGCAGCTGTGGTGTTTGCAGATGTAATGAAGTTGAAAATGAGGCCATACTTGATTTTGGTGGGCCTAGCCCAACATGACTGGTGGTGTCATAAGGAAAGGAGAGACACAGAGTGACACAGAGGGAGGCAGGAAACACATGAAGACAGGAGGTAGGGACGAGTGATGTCTGTAAACCAAGAGACCAAGGGTCACCTGTGAATCCCAGAAGCTGAGACAAAGACCCAGAACTGATTCTCCCCAGGAGTTCGGGGGAGCATGGCCTGGCTGATACCTTGGTCTCTAGCTTCCAGGCTCCAGAACAGACAGCAAGTTCCTGCTGTTCAAAGCCACCCAGCCTGTGACACTTCGTTCCAGTGGCCCCAGGGAACTAATGCCCGCTGTGTCCCTGGCCTTGGCCGCACTCTGAGTATCTGTGGCAAACAACACGCGTGGGTTTCCCAGTTTGTATGGCTGAGAACAGCGGCTGACAGCGCTCTCTGGCCTCCCTTGCAGCTGCAGAGATACAGAGACACCGCGTGGCTCCTCCTCCCTGTCCCCACGCCCGTGACCTCTCAGGTCCCTCAGCTGCCGCCCGGGTGGGTGGTTTGGGATCGCATCTTTGGAGAGGCTGGGGTTGGTGGCCGAATAATCCGGCACATGCCCACTGCGCTGATCCCAGGGACAGACAAGGAGCGAAGCTGGTGTGGTCAGCACCACGAGAACACCCCCGGGGGGAGAGGCCAGGGACACGGGGGCAGGGTCAGCTGCTGCCTCCAGTGGGTGACAGCCTCCTCGGCCTTCTGAGGTTTTTCTTTTCCTTTTCTCCTTTCCCCCTCTGAATCAGTACGTTTGCAATACATAGTACAGGCACTCATGGTGGGGACGCGCACACACACACACACACTGCATCTCCATCCTCCCTCCTTCTCCTCCCGTCCCTCCCGTCTCTCCCTCCTTCCCCCCATCCCAAGAGAAGGCTGCTTCGTTTCCATCCAGGCTTTAGTCGGTGGTTTCATTCATCCCCCAAAGTCACCTGACGAAGCCTCTGGCATCTCCACCCAGTGCAGAAACAAAGGCTGTGGGAAATGAGGGTAGATGTTCAAGGTTCCCTCGCCAGCCAGGATAGAACTCCTGAGAGAAATTCTGATGCCAGTGAAGCTGGCTAGCATAGCTTCTGTGACCTGCTACCACTCTCAACATCCTAGCAATGTGGATTCATAGCAACTGTGATCATTTCTGCTTTTATACCACATCTTTTTACAAGTATCTTGAAGTACTTTTTATATATTTTTTATGTTGCATATCATTTTAGGAAGATTTTATGATTTAATATAAAAATATTTTTAAAAATAAAAATAAACTGGGTATGGTAGCCGGGCATGGTGGTGCACACCTTTAATCCCAGCACTCGGGAGGATGAGGTAGGTGGAGCGTTGTGAGTTCGAGGCCGGCTTGGGCTACAACGCGAGCTCAAGGCCGGCATGAGCTACATAGTGTGACCCTGCCTTAAAAAAACTAGGGCTGGGAGTTTGGCTCAGTGGCTTAAGCGCCTGTCTGGCAGGCATGGGACTGTGAGTTTGATCCCTGGTGCTGCAAAAATAAAAATAAAAAAAAAAAAAAAAAAAAAAAAAAAAAAAAACTGGGCATGGTGGTGCAGGCCGGTTATCCCAGCACTCTGGGAGGCTGAAGCAGGTGGATCTCAAGTTTGAGCCCAGCCCAGGTAATTTAGCAATTTAGCAAGACAAGGTCTCAAAGTAAAAACCTTTTTTTAAAGGCTGGGGATGTAGCTCAGTGCCCAGGATCTGGGTTCAACCCCTAGTACCATCAAAAAAATTGAAATTCATTTTCTGGTCTAACCTCCCAAGGGCACTGTGTAAGAGGAATTTTCCCTGTTAATAATACATGGTTTGTAACTGCCTGCCCACCCCCCCATTCCAGGAATTGAGCTGTTACAATTTAAAGTTGCCCAAGGACAGAGCTGACCGGGAAACTGGGTTACAAGATAAAAACTGCCCCCAACCTCAGACCTCCCTATGGTTACTTTCTCCAATGAATGTAAAAAGCCATTTAAACTAACCAATGCCATCTGCTTCTGTAACCAGGCTTGCAAAGACCCCTCCTCCCTTTGTTCTATAGGTTATAAGCCCTGCTCAGGTTCAATTCAGGGCTCTCTGTTCCTGCGTGTTCAGTGAGCCCCAAGCATGCTTGGACAATAAAAAGACCCCTTGCCAATTGCATGAGAAGGCGTCTGTTGGTGTCTTCCTATACGCAGCGGGCGTCTCGACCCTCACAACTGGTTTTCATGGAAATGTATTTCTTTCAAATGTGTCTATTGCAGTAACCCCTACTTATGTGAAGGGAATATATTATAAGACCTCTAGGGATTCCTGAAAGTGGGGGGAGCACTGAACCATGTCTATGATAGAGTTTAGTTTGTAAGATAGGCTTGGTAAGAGATTAACAATAATAACTAATAGTAAAATAAAACATTATCACAATATACCATAATAAAATTACCAGCATCACTATTCTTTCGAGACCATTATTAAGTAAAATTAGAATTCCTTAGATGCAACCACTGTGATCTCACAACAGTGGGTCCAACAAACAAGGGTCTAAGGGACAGCAGTGTAGACTGTGTATACCTTATCATTGATACATTGTGTCAACTTGAGCAGTTCAGAAGTTTAACTAAGAAACTCAGCCGGGAGCCAGTGTTCTTAGTTTGTAAACATCCCTATCCTGTGCAAGAGGAGGACAAGGAGATTTTGTGAGTTCTACACCTGCCCTGGAGGGGGTGTGGCCTCGTACCATATAAAGGAAGAAAAGAGACTTGCTCTTTCCCCCTTTCTCTGGCTGCTGCCTTGAAGTGTGGCTGGGTGCCATGCCACCCTGCCTTGGAGCCAGCTGATTATGGACTGAAACCTCCACAACTGTAAGCTCAATAAACCTTTCCTTCCTTCATTTTGGGTGTTGGGTATTTTGTCCCAGGAGCGAGAGAAAAGTAACCAAGACAGTAGAGAAATTGAACAAAAGGCTGGTTCTTCTCCTGGGTGGGATGGAGCCATGTGGCACAAGATTTCACCAAATGACTCAGAACGGTGTGTGCTGTAAACTTAGGAATTGGTTCCTTCTGGAATTGCCCATGTAATATTTTCATACCACCTCTGATCCCGGTTATCTGAAGCCATGGAAAAAATACCATTATGGGCAAAGGGAGGTTACTATATTATATCTTATGAATGTCAAATTTTCCACCTCTAATAATGAGAATATACCTATTTTAGGAACTCCTCTTCTCGAACCTCTTCTATTAAATCTCTGAGGTTTTTTTTCTTATTTTTCTTCTGGCTAGAATTATAGGATTGAGATCAGATTCCAGATTTTGTTTCTGTTCAGTTTTGTTTGGTTTTCTTGTGATTTCCGTTTGTCCCCATGCCCGTTCTCCAGGGCCACTTTCTCATATTCCCGGGAGCAGGGACTTCGCTGAGTGATGATGGTCAGCGCAGAGGGGAATCCCCACTTCCTCGGCCTCAGGCCTAGGTTTCAGTGTCTCGATGGCTCTCAGTTGTGCTACCTGGGCTCCATAGGGAAAAAAGTCAATTGAGATTTGACAAAAGCAAAGGCTGTTGTGCTGTTTACTGACAAAGCGTCGAGGCAGAGAGGCTACGTGACTTGTCCAGATCCGTGACTAAAACAAACCCACCCTGGCTCATGCGTCCTCCTTGAGAATTTGAATTTCTCAGCATCTCTGATGCTGAACCTAATGTGACTCCCATGCACAATGAAAGTCACCTCCTGCGGTATTTTGCTGCTGGGGAGTTGAGGAACTGACATCTGCCCATCCGTCTCACCCTCTCCTGATGCGGTCACACCTTCCCAGCCCACTGCGGGGCTGCGATTCCACAGCCCTGGCCTTTGAACGAAATGCCTGAACACCAAAGGCTGAGCTGGTGGCCACACGTGCCCCTGCAGTGTTCCCAGAAGATGAGGTCCTTTTACCAGGCAAGTCTGGAGCCCAAAGGGCTGAGCCTGCCTCTGTCTGGCTTGTAGAGGGAATGGGAAGTTTGGCAGCTATTTTTTTTTTTTTTTTTTTTTGAGACAGGGTTTTGCTATACAGTTCGGGGGCTGGGCTTAAACTCACTATATAGTCCAGGTTGACCTCCAACTCACAGTGATCCTCCTGCCTCAGCCTCCCGAGTGCTGGGATTACAGGCATGTGCACACCCCCTTGGGACTCTGCCATGGAAGTCCTAGAAACGAAGAAATGGAGGTTGCCCTTATATTTAAAGATCCTTAAATCAGAATCCAATTAAAAATCAAAGAAGCACTACAATATGAGGTTTCCAGAAGTGGTTTTCTGTAGATGTGGAGTGGGTACTGCTTGCCCTGGATGACTTAGTGTCCTGAAAATCAGTGCTCTCACTCCTCCTCATTTCCTAACCTCTGACCACGGGAGCCCCCAAGGCTCTGTCCTTGCCTGTCTACTTCCGTCTGCTCCAATGGGAGCTCGTCAGGTCCTGGCCTCTGAATGCCACACACAGTGCTACATGATGTGACTGAAAAATACAGTGAATGTTTACACTTTTAAAATTCATGACTGTAAAGGACACGTTGTCCTTAATCCCCTCTCTCTTCAAACACACTTATCCCATTGTTCTTGTCACTTTCTGAAGCCTTTCTGGAAGTCTTCTTTCAAAGGATGTATCATTTGTTGTAAAAAAAAGATTTTTAAAATTTAAACATTTCGGGGCTGGGGATTTAGCTCAGCGGCATAAGCACCTCTCTGGCAGGTGTGAGGTCATGAGTCAATCACCAGTACCAAAAAAAAAAAAAAAGTTAAATGTTCGCCATATATATTGATCACCCTTTGTATTAACTTCTGCCTTCATCTGTGTAGGCTGCCATGATAAAATTCTATAGGTCCTGTGGCTTCACCAATAGACATGTCTTTAACACAGTTCTGAAGGCTAGCAAGTCCATGATCAGACAGCTAACAGATTTGTTTTCTACCTTTTCACTGGGTCCTCAGTGGCCTTTCCTTAATGTGTGGACATGGAGAGAGAAGAAAGGGTGAGAAGAGAGGAGAAGCGGAGAGATCTTCCTCTTCTTATAAGGGCACTAATCCTATTGTCAGGAGCCCATCCTCATGACCCTACCTGACCTTTCTCACCTTTGGAAGCCCCCACCTCCAAGTGTGATCATTTTGGGGATTAGAGTTCAACGTATACATGGTTTTTTTTTTTTTTTTTTTTTTTTTTGCGGCACCGGGGATTGAACTCACAGCCTTGCGCCTGCCAGGGCAGGCGCTTAAGCCACTGAGCCAAACACCTGGCCCTATATACGTTTTGAAGGGACACAAAGATTCAAACCATAACCACTTCTAATTTTTTAACTTCTGGACTTATCCTTTAAAACTATGTCCAGCTGCCTCCTGTCCCCTCTTCTTGGATACTGAACTGATAACCCAGCCTTAGCCCATGGTCAACACCAGGCAGATCTGTCCCCACAAAACTGCTCCTTCCCCCATCTTCAACTCAGTCAACGCCAACTCTGCTGGAAAGTTTAGAGTCCTCTTTGCACCCTCTCTGTTCTCAGAGCACTGGCCGGCTCTGTCTTCTTGGGCTATCCGGACTTTGACCACCTTGGGTCAGGCCACTGTCACACCTTGTCTGGACTTCGGCTCCATCCTTGTGCTCAGATCTCAACATGGCCGCCAGAGGGGTCCTGGTGAAGCAAGTAGGCCATGTGTCTCCTCTGATGAGAGCGTTGTTTGAATCGCTTTCCACTCACTTGAGTCCAGCTGAGGCCTCTTATTACCCTTCACCTCCATGCACTGGGCTCTTGTGAGTCCAGCCCTGGTTTCCCACACCCCATCAGTCTCCCCTCTCTGCCTAGACCGCTCTTTCCCGCACATCCACACAGCTACTTCTGCCGCTTCTCTTCTCCTTCTGCTTC
>RJWM01043092.1:0-13990 GCA_004363535.1 Dasyprocta punctata
GGAAAAAGAAAGAAATTGAAAGGGAAGCAATACTTCCAAATTCATTCTTGGAAGGAAGCATTACTCTGATTCCAAAACCAGAGCAGGGACCAACTAAGAAAGAGAATTACAGGTCAATTTCCCTAATGAACATTGTTGCAAAAATCCTCAATAAGATACTGGCAAAGAGACTGCAGCAAATAGTCAAAAAGATTGTACCCCATGATGAAGTGGGATTCATCTTATGGATGCAGGGATGGTTCAACATACAGAAACCCATACATGAAATGCACCGTATTAACAGAGGCAAGGACAAAAATCACATGATCATCTCAATAGATGCAGAAAAACTTCTGACAAAGTCCAGCCCCCATTCATGATAGAAATCCTACAGAAAATTGTAATAGATGGTCTTTATCTCAATCTGACAAACCAAAAGCTAACATCATAGTAAATAGACAAAAGCTGAAAACTTTCACTTTAAAATTAGGAAAAAGACAAGGACATTCACTGTCTCCACTCTTATTCAACACAGTCCAGGAAACTTTAGCTGGAGCAATTAGACAAGAGAAAGAAATAAAAGGAATAAAGATAGGAAATGAAGAAGTTAAACCATTGTAATTTGCAGAAGACATGATACTCTACTTAGAAGACCCCAAAAACCCCACCAAAAGACTTCTAGATTTAATAAGCAAATTCAGTAATGTAACTGGTTACAAAGTCAACACTCAAAAATCAATGGCCGACCTGTATGTGGATAACAAACTCACTGAGAGATGAATCCAGGGAACAATACCTTTTACAGTACCATCCAAAAAAATGGAATAACTAGGAATCAATCTAACAAATGATGCAAAAGACCTTTACATTGAAAACTACTGTACTCTGAAAAAGGAGACTGAAGAGAATACTAGAAAATAGTTATCCTGTGCTCTTGGGTAGGAAGAACCAATATAGTGAAAATGGCCATACCTCCAACACTGTTATAGAGATTCAGTGCAATCCCAAACAAAATCAATAGCATATCTCACAGAATTAGAGTAAACAATCTTAAAATCCATCGGGAACCAGAAGACACCTAGAATAGCAAAGGTGATCTTGAGCAAGAAACACAAGACAGGGGGCGTCACAATTCTTGACTTCAGATTATACGGTGAAGCTATTATGATTAAAAAAAAAAACAAACCGGTGTGGTACTGGCAAAAAACAGACCGAAAGATCGATGAAACAGATTAGAAGACACAGAAACAACTGCAGACACTATAAGCCACCTTATCTTTGACAAAGTTGCCAAACACATTCACTGGAAGAAAGACAGCCTCTTTAATAAATGGTACTGGAAAAACCGGCTCTACACATGCTGAAGATTGAAACTGGACTCATATCTTTCACCATGTACTAAGCTAAAATCAGAATGATCGAATCATCTTAATATGAAATAGAAACATTAAATCTTCCGGAAGATAAAGTACATAAAACTCTTGAAGATATTGTAGGCAAAAACTTTTGAAGAAAACCCAGATTGCATAGGGACTATCACAAGGATTCAACAACTGGGATCTCACATTATTGAAAAGCATTTGCACAGCAAGAAAACCACCAACAAAGTAAAGAGACAACCCACAATGTGGGAGAAAATGTTTGCCAACTGTTCCTCAGACAAAGGATTACTATTGAGAACATATAAAGAACTCAAAAACTTCAGTCCTCCCAGATTTAAAGACCCAATCCAAAAATGACATCTGAGATGAATATGCACTTCTCCGATGAAGAAATACAAACAGCAAATAAATATATGAAAAAATGTTCAACATCACTGGTCATTCTAGAGATGCAAATTAAAACAACGCTGAGATTTCACCTCACCCCAGAAAGAATGGCTATTATCAAGAAATCAAGCAATAACAAATGCTGGGGGGCTGTGGGAAAATAGGAATGCTTCTCCACTGCTGGTGAGAATGCAGACTGGTGCAACCACTGTGGAAATCAGTTTGGAGATTCCTCAAAAAACTAGAATTGGAGGTCCCGTTCCACCTACCTATTACCCTTCTGGGTTTTTTCCCAGACGAACTGAATACATCATATCACAGTGAAATATTTGCACCCATGTTTATAGCAGCACAGTTTATAATAGCCAAAACTTGGAAGCAACCTAAATGCCCATCAATTGAGGAATGGATAAAAAAGATGTGGCATTTTTATACTATGGAGTAATACTCGGCCATAACGAAGGATAAAATAGACACTTTTATAAGTAAATGGATGTAATTTGAGAACATAGTCGTTAGTGAAGTAAAAAAGACACATGTATAAACATTGTATTGTTTTCTTAGTGTGACATGCCAAATGCAAAAACATGTTTATGTGTATGTGTATGTATATTTAAAAATAGTTAACTTAGTTATACTACTGATTAATCTGAGTTTCCTGAAGAGAAAGATTTGTGCTAGTATTGTTCAGGCAATCGAATGCAGATGTCTTGTGCTCCAGGTGAACTATTTGGAGACGGCAGTGCACAACCATTGTTGCCCCCTGATTGACATGTTTTAAAATTTTGTTGTAGTTTTTTTCTCCTTCTTTTTTTGTTTTTATTGTTGAATAAAATGGATTTGAAAAAAATGAAAAATGAAATTGTGTTATTATTCTGAGAACATGAAAAATGAGGTGATGGCTTCACTCATTGGGAGGAGGAGAATTTTAAGATATTTAGATTTGGATGCAGCTTCAGTTCTTCACTCTCTCTGTTCTTCTCCAAGTAAGAGCAGGACCCCTTTGAGGAGAAGGATTCTAATCATGAAGGCAATGGAGTAGGAAGGCGGTGTGCATTTGTTTATATCATTGCTTTCTCAGTATAGTTCTGAGACATTCAAATAAGGGAGAGACAATCCAGCAATGATTTGCTTCTTGCTGATGACTTTTGCATTTTCAAGCTCTTGTTATCTTTCATGGTCACCATAAGCAAATAGTGGAATTGGATCCCTTCAGGTGACTGCTGGAAGTCTGCTCAGCTGGAGAACCACAGCCGCTCAACCTTCACTTCCACCATGGCTAACTGGATGTGCCACAGCTGGGAATCTACTTCACATTATCAAGGTATTCTTCTAGAAACAGTTTTTTTAAAAATCATTTCTTCTATCATTATATCCCAGGATAAGCATTGTAAAACTGTCATGAAAATAATTCTCTACTGTACAAAAGCTGAAAAAATCAGGACTTTAAATTTAATTTAAATTAATTATACAATAAATTAATTTAAATTAATTATATAATAAAATATACAAGATGCAACACAGACTATCACTCAATATAAACCCAAGGCAATAAGTAATACAGGAAAATAGAGACACTGGAGCACACCTCAGTGTGAGGATGAATGAGGGCATTTACCTCTGGGAGATATTTACAAGTGCAGTGCTTATTATTTCAATATTTAGATTGGTGCAATACTCATAGTTTAAATATCTATGTATACTCCAGGGTGAGAAGTGGACCCTTTGGAGGGTAAAAGACCTCAGCACTTTTTAAAGGGTGGAAAGTGCAGGCTCTGTGTGATGATGAGCACCAAACCATTTCCAAAACACTTTGTGGTCTACAGTTGATTTCCGATCACACTTCTGTCAGTGTAGACTGCCACCCCCCACCCCTGAACTGAAATTTACTTCCATAGGTGATGTCTGAAAAACAATCTGCTCTGGAAAATTCCCCTATATCTCACAACTCAGAACCCTGAGCCAAAAGCCAATACCCAATTAATAAAGTGTTCTTTCTCAGGACGGGGGAGACAAGACTCTACCACATAAAACAAGACTGCTTTTCCAGATTTGGCATTGCTGCAGTTCTGAGCTCCAGACTCCTTCCCTGGGGTGGATTTCTATAGCTTTCTGCAATACCTACAAGAAAAATATCTTCACTCTGCACTAGTCTTCCCACAATCCTCTCTTTCTCTCTCCATGTCAGAGAGAGAGACCGGCCCTGTGAGGATGCCTCTGCTGAACTCTGACCCCAGACTCACATGATCTAACAACAGAAGCACTCAGACTTAGGCTTCTCAACTGAGGTCACCACCTGCATACACTGCACACTGTGGCGAAATCCTGGCCGAAGACTGAAGGACTTGGGGTCTCACTGGACAGTACATAGTTTGGAGATCTGCACTAAAGTGCTAAGTGCTGTCCCTGCAGGTCCCTTTTCAGGAAGAGGCTGCTTCTGGACTCAAACTCTGCTCCGAAGCCCTCTCTGGAAACCAGGCTGACTGCACCACAACACTGAGCTCCTGGGGCACAGGGCATGGAGGGCCGGAGGACAGCACAGGACGTCTCCCAGCTTCAGCACCAGTGCTGTCCAGGCCTGCCTGGTCCTGTCTCCTGCTTTCTCCTACTGCATACTGTGGAGTTCCCAGAAACACAGGAGTTTCTTGCTCATGCTTCTGGTCCTGGACAGGGTTGCACCTGCTTCTGAGTCAAAGAGGTGAGAGGGTGAGAGCACCCTGTGTCTGCTGCATGCCTGGCCCTCTTCTCCCAAAGACACCAGGGTTCATCATGGGGCCTGCTGTGATGACAGCCCACTGTAAACTCCCCCAAAGTTTCCCCTCTAAACAGCAGGGGAATTGGGCTTGTTTCTTCTCCTTCCCCTTAGTGAGGACAAACTTCATCACAGGCACCTGGAGGGACACTTAAGCCACATGCAGATCACAGCCATTACCATAAACCCTCTTCACACCCTCAGTGTCTCCTTTCTTTCTTTCTTTCTTTCTTTCTTTCTTTCTTTCTTTCTTTCTTTCTTTCTTTCTTTCTTTCTTCCTCACTCTTTCTTTCTTTCTATTTTTCTGTCTTTCTTTTTTTCTGTCTTTCTTCTTTCTCTATTCTTTCTTTTCTTTATCATCATTTTTTATTCTTTGCTTTCTTGCCTCCTGTCTCTTCCCCCCGACCCTCACATTTCCTTTTTTCTTCATGTTGCTCTGGGGACTTTACTGGAGTCTTTATATTGTGGACCCTGTGGCATATCTCAAGTATCTAAAACAATTTTTTTTTCATCAAAATACCCCATGTCTAAGTTGAACAGGCTAAGCTGACATTTGCAATCCTGGTGCCACAGCCTCCCAGAGTCCTGGAAGTACAGGCATGCACTACCATGTGCAGCTAGCACTACACATTTCTGAAAGCAGAGGTAAGGGCTGTTCTGGGATAGACAGAGGTCAAAATGCTGCTGGATGAGAGAGTACTAGACCAATTTGGCCAGGGATGCCGAGTCTAGGTAAAGAGGGCTCCAGAGAGACAAGGCTGAGACTCTTCTAATTTCAAGACAGAGAAATGAGTGCTGCACACAACATCCAGCAGCACAATAGCTAGGCTACATTTTGGCCAGAAATTTATTTCTAGGAAAGCAGACTGTGGTTGTGTTTTTAGAATGCTTTATTACACTTTGTGGTTTCACTTGGTTACAAACCTTATTAATATTACAAGTATACAAAGAGAGTCAAACTTTCTTAGTTTTGGTGTTAGCTAGCACAATTAGGGCAAACATACATGAAATGGAATCCCAGTTTGGAATCTGAGAAACAACCTGTCTGTGGATTTCTCCCTGGATATGTGAAGTTGCTCTCAGTCTCTGCCCACCTGCAGGACACACATTCTGGGGTCACAGAGCAAGTGTTTGCTGAGCTGCAGATGAGAGAATAAGAGTGCGTCTTCACTGTTCCTTCCCAGTGAAAGCAATATTCACCTCCAGGACACAGGTGGTCTTCCCAGAACTGGCTACTGGAGGGAGGGACTCGGAGCCACACACAGGAAGTGGGGTCTGCTCCTTTGTCCTAGGGAATCAAGTCTAAGCCCTGGGGAGACAGAGAGCACTCTAATTCCCACAGCCAAGAAAACACACACAGCTGCAGATATTTCACAGCACTCCTCTATGGGTTGCATACTTTGGATTTGAAAACCAGAATTTGAATCCTTAGTATTGGTGATTGTGAAATTTAAATATGCACAGTTAACATCATCACACAGGAACCCAAATTAATAGCTAAACTTTACATCTCTGATTTTGTTGACTTGCTTGAAACCAGAGAGACTTTGAATTTGTTTTGGAAACATGCATGAATATCTTGGTTTCCTATACCCTCAGCCAACCCACAGAAAATGCATCTCTGTGATAAAGGGGATGGGGACATCTTCAGCCCCTCTCACCTGCCAGTGTTGGCTCTCTGGGAAGACAAGACATGGGGTAGGAGGACCAAATCACTACCAGCTATTGGAAGTTCCTGAAGTCAAGTGCAAAAGAGAATAATGAAACCCCTTGTAAACTACTGTGTTTCCAAGGTGCCCAACTAGGGAGATAGAAAACGAGCCTTCACATTTCAGCTTCACCCTCTTCTCCGCCTTTTCCTCCACCTCTCTGTCTTTTCATCAGTTCCTAGGAAGTGTCACCAATGCATCTGCGTTCTCTGCAGGATGGACACAGTGAGCACCCTCACAGGAACCGAGAAGGAATCCCTGTGCTCAGCTTCCTTTCCAGTCTAAGAAGGACTCGGTTATCTGTCACTCCATTAAGGAGGACAGAAATCATATGCAGGGAGACCAGCAATGAGCAATCAGACCAGTTGATTTAAGATAAGCCATTGAAAACTAGACATCCTGCCAAAAAGGGCACCACACCATTCTGCATCTTTTGAGATCAAAACTTCAAATAAGATCATTTCTTCCTCTTCAATACCTTCAACACTGAGAAAATTGTGTCTTTTCGTGAACTTGAAAGACATTGTATGTGAAGATTCCTGTACTATTTATCTTGCAAGATGACGGTTTCATGTCACAACCAGAACTCTAACATAGCTGTACTCTAGAGATACTTGGTGTGCATTATGTATCAATGTCACCTTTGTTGAAGGTAGAAAATCTGTAATGGTGCCTCAGAATGGATGGGCTATGACGATGAACTCTATGTTCGCAAACAGAATGCTTATTGGGTGAGTGGGGTAAACAGACACAGGGAAGCCATTGACTCTTAAGTCCTTTCAAGTGATTCAAATCCTTCTCACTGACCACAATGACCACAGAGCAGGAACTTCTTTGCATCTTGTTTCAGTTTAGGATTTCCTAAAATTAAGATGACAGAGTGGATAGATGGGTAGGTGCCTGCGATCAGGGTGCAAAACTCAAGCAGGAAGCTTCCAAACTGCAATATTTCAAAATGGTACAAAATGACCATAGTGTAGTAGGAGAAGTAGAGGATTAGGAAGGACAGGATGGACAGCAGTACCCTAATATGGGCACTGCTTTGGGGGTCCCCGTTTCTTATAGCCATGGTCCTCATGTGCTGGGCATGTCTCCCCAAGGAGAAAATCAAGAGCAGAACAGCAATGAGGAAGATAATTAATGGCACTGTAAGATGGAAAATTAAAATGTAACGTGACTCTAAGTCTAGTCTTTTAGTTTCAGTCACATTTTTTGTGAAAAAGTTGCCCCAAAATTTTTGGGCAACAGTCCATGCATGCTTTTCATAGAGGCCAGTACTGATAGATGCATATAAGGTGGACCCCAGGATCAGCCAGGGCACCAGCTTGGAAATCCTCATCTTCAGCCAGAAGAACAGGGGGTGCGGGATGGTGGTGATCTTGGCACAGTAGAAAACACCAAGCCATGTGGCTAACCAAATCTTCCAAATATTTACAAACATAAAAATTGTAGTAAGTTTGGCAAGTACTGACTCTTTTATGATAGATAAAACAGCCAGATATGCAAGGATGATGAGCATGTGCAGAATAATCCTTGAAGTTGCCAGGCAGGAAGTGAGCAGATCCAAAGGAGCCATTTGTCTCTGCTTGATGAAGTCCACCACATTCACCACCACAATGAAGCCATTTGCAAAGACTCCAATAAGAAATTGTGTCACTACTCCAAGAAAATGGATAATGAACTGATGGGTTAGCATGTTGGGAGGAGAAAAATCAGTCACTTCCTTAAGGATGCACAGATGTTCAGACAGTTTCAGTCATTTACCCTTTATGTTCTTCTTCAGGTAGAGCAGGAGCCCTTAGAGGAGCATAATTCTAATCATGAAGGCAATGGAATAGGAAGGCGGTGTGCCTTTCTTTATGCCACTGCTTTCTCAATTTAGTTCTGAGGCATTCAAATGAGGAAGAGATAGTTTGGCTATAATTTGCTTTTTGCTCATGACCTTTGCATTTTCTAGTCCTTCTTAGCTTTCATGGTCACCATAAGCAAAGAGTGTAATTGGATCCCTTCAGATGACTGCTAAAGTCTTCTCAGCTAGAAATCGAGGAAGAGCTCTTTGACCATCATCTCCACCATAAGAAACTAGTTGTGGGATTCTACTGCACATTATCAAGGTATTCTTCAAAAAACACTTTTACAATATATTGCTTGAAGTATCATTATGTCTGAAGGTCTGCAATGTAAGATTTCCACATAGAAGCTCTAATTTTCAAAGGTTGAAAAATTCAGGGCCCCCTAAAATTTGAAGTATTTGTATAATAAAATATACAGCTTACACAACGAAGTACTACTCAATGTAAAAACATGGCAATAGGACACGTGTAGACACTTCGTCAGAACTCCAGTGTGTGATCCTGTATTATTGGGAGATATTTAGAATTTCAAGACTCATTATTCTAATATTCAGGTTGTTGCAATACTCATATTGTAAATATATGTATATAGGGTAGGATGAGAAGGGACCACTTGGGAGGGTAAAAGACCACATCCCTTTTTAGAGGGTGGAAAATGCAGGTTCTGTGTGGCAATGTGCACCAAACAATTTCCAAACAACTTTCTTGTTTTGAGCTGATAACCAGTCACACTTGTGTCCGTGTAAGCAATCACACCCCCCACCCTGAATTCTCCTTTCCACTGTGTAATTTCCAAAAACAAGCATCTCTGAATAATTCTCCTATAGCCCACAATGCTGAACTCCTAGCCATAAGCCCAAGATCCAATCATACAAGTGTTGACCCTCAGGAGAGTAAGGATGGGACGCTACCCCATAAAACAGGGCCATTGCCCTAGATTTGGTTTCACACCTCTGAGCATCCCCCTTTCTTTCTTGGAATGGCTTCTTAAAGCTTCCTGCAATATGTCCAAGGAAAGATTTTGGCTTTCCACTGGCCTTCTCTGACTCTTCTTCTTCTTTGATGTGGGATAGATAGATGGACCCAGGGAGTGTGAGTCAGCTGAACTATAGACTCACTAGAGCCTCACACTAAGCTACATCTACAGCCTTAAAAAAATTTTTTTTCAAGGTATTGCTGTGTTGCTAAGTTTCCCAGGGTAGGCTCACATTTGCAGATGTCCTGTTTCAGCCTCCCAAAGTGCTGGATTTGTAGGCATGCACTCACATGCTTGGCTAGCAGGCCACATTTCCTAAGGCAGACTGTAGGGGTTGTGCTGTGCCGAAACAGATAGACATTAAACTGCTGCTAGATGAGAGGAGGACAAAAACAATGTCACAGGGCTGCTCGGTTCACATAAAGAGAGCTCCAGACAGACAAGGCTGAAACTTCGGATTTTAAGACACAGCACTGGGTGCTCCACACAATGCCCAGCAGCACAATAGCTAGGCCACATTGCTGCAAGAAATTGATTTCTGTAAAAGCAGCAGGGGTAACGTTCTCAGAATGGTTTATGATACTTCATGGTTTTTCTTTATTACAAACTTGGTAATATTTAAAGTTCACAAATTTAGTCATACTTTCATAGTTAGGCTTTTAACTAGCACTTACAGCAAAGGTACATAAAATGGAATCCCCGTTTGATATATGAGAATCAAATTCCACATGGTTTTCTCCCTGGATGTGTGAAGTTGCTCCTGCTCTCTCTGCCCACCTGCAGGACACACATCCTGGGGTCACAGAGCAAGTGTTTGCTGAGCTGCAGATGTGAGGAGAACAAGAGTGCGTCTTCACTGCTCCTTCCCAACAGGAGCAATATTCACCTCTGGGACATGGATGCTCTTCCCAGAGCTGGGTACTGGAGAGAGGGACTGGGAGCCATGGGTAGGATGTGGGGGCTGCTCCTTTGTTAGGGAATCAGGTCCAAGCCCTGGGGAGACAGAGAGCACTCGAGTTCCCTCAGCCAAGAAGACACGCACATTTCCAGATCTGCTGAAGCATCCCTTCTGACTTACATATCTACAATTCATAAATCAGAATTCAAATCCTTACCACTGGTGATTGGCAAATGTAAATCTACACAGTTTACATCATCACAGAAGAACCCAGATTAACAACTAAGTTCAAGAACATCTTTTATTTTATTGAAATGGCTTTGTTTGTTTTGGAAACACTCACAATCCGCTTAGTTTCCAAAATTCTCAGCCAGCTCAGTGGGAAATACATCTCTGAGGTCAATCACACAGGGACATCCCCAGCCCCTCCCACCTCCTGGGGCTGCCTCATTGGGAAGAAAAGTCACGTGGTAGGAGGAATAAATCATCAGTTCTCACTGGAAAGGTCCAGAAGCCAGGCGCACAAGAGTAGAATGACACACCTTGCAAACCATTGTCTGTGCATAGCGCACAACGAAGGGAGATGGAAAAGGAGCCTCCAGATGTCAGCTCCTCTCTCTTCTCCTCCTGCTCCTTTTCCTCCACCTCTCAGCCTTTTTATCAGTTCCTAGTAAGTGTCACCAACACATCTAGGTTCTCTGCAAGATGCACAGTGAATACTGAGCACAGGAACTGAGCAGGAATCCCTGTCCTCAGCTTCCTTTCCAGTCTCACAAGAGGTTCATTATCTGCGACTCCATTAAAGAGGACAGAAATCTTCTGCAGATAGACAAGAGGTGAGCAACTAGCCCAGTGATCCAGATAAATCATCCAAAACTAGACATCCTACCTATAGGGGCATTACAACATTCTGTTTCTTTCTGAGCTCACAAGTTCAAACAAGTGCTTTTCTTCCTCTTCAATACTTTCAACTTCGAGAAAATTGTGGTTTTTCATGCACTTAGAAGACATCATGTGCAAAGGTCCTGGTACTATTTAGCTTGCAGGAAAGCAGTCTCACATCACAAACAGAACACCGACCTAGGTGCAATCCAGAGACATCTGTTGTGCATTACAGATCAATGTCAACTTTTGTGAAGTTAAAAAATCTGTAACATGAAAAATCAAAATGCAAAGGGATGCAATGTCTATTCCTTTGCTTTGAGTTCCATTTTTGGAAAGTTGACCAAAACATTTTGAGTAATACTCCATGTTTGTTTTTCATTGAAATCAGTACAAAGAGATGCTTATAGAATACACTCCAGGATCAGCCAGGACACCAATTTGGGAATTATCATCTTCATCCAGATGAACAGTGAGTGTGGGACAGTGCTGGTCTTGGTGCAGTAGAAAACACAAAGCCACATGGCCAACCAAAGCCCCCAAACATTTACAAACATAGAACCGAATCCTCCAAATATTTACAGACATAAAAATTACATTCAGCTTAGCAAGTACTGACCGTTTCATGAGGGAGAGAAGAGTCAGATGTGCCAGGAAGGTGAACATCTGTATAGGAGTCCTTGAAGTCCCCAGGCAGGAAATGAGCAGATCCAAAGGAGCCATTTGTCTCTGCTTGATGAAGTCCACCACGTTTACCACCACGATGAAGCCATTTGTGAGGACCCCAGTAAGAAATTGTGTCACTACTACAAGAAAATCGATAATGAACTGATGTGTTAACATGTTGGGAGGAGAAAAATCAGTCACTTCCTTAAGGATGCACAGATGTTCAGACAGTTTCAGTCATTTACCCTTTATGTTCTTCTTCAGGTAGAGCAGGAGCCCTTTGAGGAGCATAATTCTAATGATGAAGGCCATGGAATAGCAAGGCAGTGTGCATTTCTTTATACCACTGCTTTCTCAATTTAGTTCTGATACATTCAAATTAGAAAGAGATAGTTTGGCAATAATTTCCTTCTTGCCGATAGCTTTTGCATTTTCTAGTCCTTCTTAGCTTTCATGGTCACCATAAGCAAATAGTGGAATTGGATCCCTTCAGGTGACTGCTGGAAGTCTGTTCAGCTGGAGAACCAGCCAGAGCCCCTCAACCTTCACCTCCACCATGAGTAACTAGTTATACCCCACCTGGGATTCTACTACCAAAATAACTTTTTTAAAAATCATTTTTGCTATCATTATATCCCTGGGCCAGCAATTTAAATCTCCCATGTAGTATTTCTCAAATGTGCAAAGGCATGTAAATCAGGACCTCTTAAAATGTAAGGTAGATAAAGTATACAAGGTACAAGCTGAAGTATCAGTCAGTGTAAAAGCAAGGCCATAAGGGTTACACGTGTGAATAGACACTGTATCAGAACCCCGGTGTGAGAGCTAATGAGGGCAATTACTGATGGGAAACATTGAAAATTACAGTGTTTAGAATTTTAATATTTATTATTTTAATATTCATATTTTAAATGTCCTTATATAGTGTAGGGTCAAAAACGACCCATTGGAATAGGAAAAGACCCAGGCACTTTTTAAATGGTGGCAAATGCAGGCTTTTCATGGCTATGAGCACCAAAGAATTTCCAAGCATCTTTGCCATTTGAAGCTGTTATCTTGTCAATCTTGTGTATGTGTAAGTTACAGCTCCCCCTCACCCTGCAACATCCATTAAATTTCCTTTCCAGTAGATAATGTCCACCAAATAATTTGATCTGGAAAATTTCCCCATTGCCCACAAGTCTGAACCCCCAGCCACAAGCCCAAAATGCAGTCAATCAGGTGTCAGCACTCAGGAGGGTGGAGATGGGACACTACCCCATGAAACATGATCCCTGTCCAAGATTTGGCATTGTTGCAGGCCTGAGTGCCTCAATCCTGCCTCAGGGTGGCTTCCTACTGCTTCCTGCAATACCTACAAGCGAAGCACCTTCACTTTGCACTGGGCTTCCCCCACTCTTCTTCCTCTGTCCATGTCAGAGAGATCAGTTCAGTGAGGATGTGACTGTTGACCACTGACCCCAGACCCACCAGATTCTAGAGAATCACACAGATTTTAACTTGTCAGTGCATGGCACAACCTTAACTCACTGCAGACGGTGGAGAACTCCTCGGTTGGGCAGCAGCTGCTCTTGAGGTTCCTGGGATGAAGGACAGTGAGAGGGTGAGAAAACAAATAAGAGACAAAATCTGAGGTCCGATGGAGCCCTTATTCTCCAAACAGGAGGACAGGAACTTCCTCCTCACTGTTGGGGTGCATATTTATTCGTTTAGCAACAAAATATCACATGGTACCCCTTTGCCTAGCAACCCAGTGCTTGGATTGTCTAGGGGCTTGGTGTTTTTCTGGGCTTCAGCAGCTTTTTTACCTGGCTTGCTCCAGGCGCTCTTTGTTCTTGGGAGGGCCATGCCCCAGTCCTGCAGGTGTGATCAATTTCCAGCTTCAATGGCTTCCTACAGGCACTGAAGGACTCAGAGTGGCACTGGAGAGTGCACAGGTCGGGGCTCCTCTCTGAACTGCTAAGCGCTGTTCCTGCAGGCCTCTCTTCAGGAAGAGGCTGTCTCCTGGCCCAAACTCTATTCCAAAGTCCTCTCTGGGAGCCAGGTTGACTGCACCACAACACTGAGTTCCTGGATACAGAGCGTAGAGGGCAAGTGGACAGCACAGGTTGCCTCCTGGCTTCAGTACTGGTGAGTTACTGGGAATACAGTTTATTCTTGCTCATGGTTCTGGTCCCAGGCCAGGGCTGCATCTGCTTCAAGGTAGCAGGGGAGAGAGAGCAAGAGCACCCCTGTGCCTGCTCCGTGCCTGCCCCTCTTCTCTTGAAGCCACCAGGGTTCCTTACGGGCCCAGCTCTGATGATTCACCCCACTGCAAACCGCCTGAAAGTTTCCCCTCTAGACAGCAGGGGGATTCAGTTTCTTCCTTCTCCTTCCCCACAGTGAGGATGAACTTCAGCACAGGCACCTGGGGGGACACTCAAGCCACGTCTGGACCACAGCCATCACCATAAACCCCGCTCGTGCCCTTCAGTCCCCTCGTCCTCCCTTCCTCCCTTTCTTCCTT